>JAQIXI010001583.1:0-13051 GCA_034700165.1 Galumnidae sp. Gr-Ori-00277 | reverse complement strand
TTTATGTATATACGATGTATGTATGTATGAATATAACCAATAATTGTCGTATAGAACTATGGTTTACAAAATAACCAGTAAGGTTAACTAACCAATAGCGTTAACTAAATCTTCATCCCAAGTCTGGTTAACCATACTAGTTCCCAACTGTAATACTAAAGTCATATTAAAGTAATTCTAAAGTAATACTAAAGTAATACTCCATAAATATATTGAAAACTATATAATTATAACATATCTTTGGCTTAAATTTTCTTTGAAATCATATTTACTTTACATTAAAAGAAAAAACGATTTTTAAATTATTGAATAAATTTGATTTATTCAACTATTTATAGTCGAGGATGTATTCCAAAGATAAATGAATCACTATAAATGACATTGATAACCATTTTAAACTGTTCTTTCAAATCCCTTTATAAATATTTTAGTTATGCCTCCGGTCCGACCTATAACTGATCCGAATATTCAAATATAAAGACATTAATTAAAATAATCAGTTATTCTGTGATTGGGTTTTGAATTAGTTATGATTAACTCAAACAAAGTTACAATAAGTGGTAATAAAATTCTTAGTGAAAGAGTCGGATCAGTAGCCAATGGGAAAGGGCTTAATGTCAATCATTGGAGTAAATCCGTTATTAATGGCGACATTCGAAACTCAAAATGACTTTAATGCAAATTAGAAACCAATTATATGGAAGAAGTATATCGATGATTATAACTCATTTATCGTGTCATCCAATTTAAGAGAGTCATTCAACATTAATCTAGCTTCTTTTTTGTTACATGTTAACTCTCATTGTCAATGGTTTGGGCAAAACCTGATTCAACCAAATTGTCTGTTATTAAAGTTGAAGAGAAGAAACAAAATTGAAAACAAAATTCTAATGATTTGCATAAAAATAGCGCCGACAGGACTATCACTTGAACAGCACAATGACTTAAGTTGTCTTTCAATCATTTTCATTGACAGTTCATGTATTGATGTATCAGACCTTTTGATCGGACCGGTGGCGAAACCTAACTGTTCGCAATAGAGCCATACTCGAGGTCATACAACTATGTATAACAATATAAAAAGAAAATTAGACCCCACTCAAACCATTGATTAGCCAGCAATTTGTTTAACTTGGTTAGTGATCTAGTCAATAATAATAGTAATTATTGTTATTATTGTTATCTAAATTTATTTAAATAAATCATTTGTTTTAACAAACATTTATTTTTTTAATTATTTTTCTTTATTTTTAATAATAATAAATAATCTAGCTAATTTATATGAATGTTCTTCCTTATATTTTATTGTTTTTTATAACATTATTCTTAATTTATTTATTCATAGAAAAAGTTTACTTTCGGTGATTTATGTGAAATCTGAAAGTAATAGTCTTTTGAATAAAATATATATTAAAGTTTATCATAATTATGTGGAACTGATATAAGAAAGGCCTAAATAAACTGGCATTTTCTTCAAATAAACAAGTAAAATTTTAATCCTTAATAGTGTGACATAAATCCCAGCAAAATATTATTCAATAGTTTTTAATATATTGTTTGATATGTTTATAAGAAACTAAAAATTTATGAGTTTTTTATTATACAAAGAAATTCTGTCTTTTTCTTCTCTCATAAGTTATAACTCATTTGAATTTTAAGGATTAGTTTTTTGTTTAAATAAAATATGAAAAAACTGTTATTTCATAAAATGAGTCTCAAAAATGGAAATTATATTTTTAGTTTCATTATTCTTAATTTGAGCTCAAAATTCATTTAAAAATATGAGTTATGAATAGAATAATTAATTATTCATTTTTTTTGTAAACATTTTGACCGAAAAATACAGTTTTTTTTCTCTCTTCAAGAATGACATCATTTTTATGAAATATTCTGATATGAATTCATTTGAATCACTATTTTTAAAATATTAATCAAATATTTAATTGTGTTTTGAAAACAATTCTATTCATAAATGTTTTTTGAATGAATGACTGAAAAATAGTTTAATATTTCATTTGTGTTAAGAAAAGAGTCACTCCTTTTGCTATTAATATTTCATAACTAAAATGATATAATATTTTTGATAAAATCCAAATGAAAAGAGCATTCCTTCAAATATTGACTCACTTTTTGACAGATTATAATGATTTCGATGAAATAAATTTTCCCAGAATTATAAAAAGCCGATAAAACTTATCTACGAAAAAAACTAACTTGTTGACTTTAGTTACAAATTTATAATATCAATCATGAAATCAATTTATCAACAATTTATGGCTCGAGTCTACAGTATTTATAACTGAATAATATAGACTTAATGCTCAAAATAAATTATGGGTTTTTCCAGTGTGCCGATCACTACCTTGCTCATATTTAATGATCTAATATTTGAATTCAATATATAGTTTTGTAATTTGAGGGAAATATTTATTCATATTTATTTTCATTACAATAGGTATTCATTAGAAGTCATTTAATGTCGTGTCTCTGAAAACGGAATAAATTGTCTACAACTCAATAGAGTAAAAAACGCAACCCTTTATTCATCGCTGATATTTTTGTACAAGAGCCTTTTTTCCAAAACTTTTACCTTACTTTTTTTTGTCTGAATTGTGAAAAATGATTGCGAAACTATGAAATGATTGGACAAAATATTAATTATTATAATTTGATTGTTTGGGGAATGCCTTCAATATATCCAATGAATTGTAGTCTCATTCAGTCTTATCTAAAAATACGACCTTAAAGTTAAAATCTTTTGAATTGAAGCTTCACTTAAAGTAAAAGTATCGCTTCGAGCACTGGATTGACATTAAGGGAGATATTTGTGCTGACACTCAAAGCCTATTCTAATGTTTTGTTGACTTCTAAACATCGGTGACATACTTTTCCAATGAAAACAACGAATGAAATCGAAAATTTCTTTTTCAGGTAAATGTCGATAATTACAACCAATATTTGTTAAGATAAAATGCCAAGAATACCTATTAATGTTTTATGTAAATGAATGTAAATAATGTGTAAAGTCATTTAGCCTAGACACTTTACCATTAAAAAAGTTGCTAAATTCAGAGCGATGTCAGTCATTTCGTTGAAATAGTGACTCATTTGTGGTTTAATTAATCGAATTCGTGTTTTATGGTATAAATAATCATTTAATTATACTTTTCCTGCAATTATTTACAGTAATTTTTAAACAATAAGTCAAACAAAATAAACTTTGAGTTCGAAGTTATCGTTCAAAAGCCTATTATAGCACTGTTTGTGTCTAATCTTTTGAGATATGTTTTGAGTCATGATTTGAAAAAATAGAAATAAAGAAAAGAAAAACAAAATTTTTTTTAATAATATTTGCATAAAAGAGTTGATAGCCTTCGGATATTTCACAACACATCCGATTCGTCACTATTTTGGGTTCTTTGGAAAGGATTCCCTCGAAATAAAGTATGAGTTAAATGTTAACCGAAGACAAATCTATTGATCCCGAAGTCATTTGATGTAATCGTCGGATACAATGAATGCAATGTTTACTTCAAAGATCTGACTCAACCTCACAGTTGTCACGATATGAACAGCACAGTTCAAGTGGACGATAAACACAACTCAACTTTTATTCTTCCAGAAATAGTACCTGAAGGACATCACTTTGAAAAGTTGGGTCAGGACATACCTATACTTATTTTGTATACAATAACATTTGTGCTTGGTATTTTTGGCAACTCTATTGTTTGTTATGTAGTTTTCAATAGAAAAGTGAGTACAACAACTTATATACTGATCGGTAATCTCGCCATAAGTGACATCTTAGGATCGGTTACTATACCAAGTAAACATATTTTTATATACATCCCATATATTAATTATATTACCCATATAATAATCCGAGTACCTTATCCAGGTCAATGGCTTTTTTGTTCTACTTATGTGTTGGATAATTATGGTGACAGAGGTTGTGGACTAATGAAGTCGTGTCAGATTCTCTCCTATTATATCTCAACCTTTACAATGACTGTAATAGCGTTCGATCGCTACAGAATTGTTTCACATCCTTTAAGCCCTCGGATGAGGCCATGGATTCCAATCGCAATGATTTGGATTATGTCCACTATATTTGTGTTACCAACGATGGTATCGATGAGAATATCGGAATATTTTACCTCAAATCGTCTCATTTATTGCCGAATAGTATTCCCATCAAAGCTGACCATCTTTTCAAAAGCGCCGTTCCGTAAATTCAGAGCCACTTTTGTTTTGGTGACACAATATGTGATACCTTCAACCGTTTCCATCATTTTATACGCTTTTTGTTTAAAACGAATCATTTCTCGGAAAAGAATCGGTAAATGTTTTTAAATGAATTTAAAATTCAAAACAGTTTTTGGGTTAACCCAAACAAACAAAAATTGATTACATAATAGTCTTATAAAAACAAAATAATCCTTTCAATACTTCCAGACTAAAACCCAAAACATATCATAAAAATAAGTGTTTAATTCAATTCTAAATAAAAGAAATCCTTGAAATAACTGGTCTTTAAATAATGGGTTTTTATATTAAATTCAAATTAAATACAAATTTATAATTCAATGAATATTAAGAAAAATTATTGAATATTCATTCGAGAATTTTCTCGCTATAATTAACTCAAATTTTAGTGAAAAATATTTGTTTTTAACATAAATTTTATTTTTTATCCCTTTGTTTGCAAATGTGTAGGAGTTGTGACCGAACAGCAAAGCAAAGAATTTTATAGATCTAAACGAAGGACGATAAAGATGTTGACCATTGCTTTATTTGCATTCATAATCGCATGGTTTCCGGTCCAACTGATCCATATCATAGATTTTTACATAACTCCATTGTTGGCCAATAATTGCAACTCATCTTATTATTATCTGTTCTTCTATTGGTTGGCAATCAGTTCCTGTTGTTTTAATCCATTTATTTATTGTTATCTCAATAAAGACTTTCGATCGGCGGCCAAATCAGTGCTGTTTTGTACAGTTTCTCATAGAATAGACAGAACTCGTGAACCACTTCAGTCAAAGAGTTCCAGAAGTTCACGAATCAGTTCGAATACCGGGTCCTCAATATTTTACGTCAACCATAACTTCACTGACAAAGAAGACGATTCCAAACAATGATTTGCTTGATTTGGTGATCAATAAAAGCATTTAAGTTAACTTTTCAAACAACTCAGCAAAATGTGAAAGTTAATTTCATTGGATATTAAGCATTTATCTTAATAACCTTGCTCATTCATTGAATAAATTCATTTTACTTTTAAAATTCAGTCTCAAGTTTTCGCTAATTATATGTAAAAAAGATATTTGACTCAAATTTAATTTAAATCCTGTATTTATAGACTCAGTTTATTGTTGTTTACTTTAATAAAAGTTAACCAATATTTAACCATGCTCAATATTTATATTAGTGCATAAGTGTTATATTTTTGTAAATTTCCAAGAAAAAAAAGTCTAACTGAAACAATATAAACCAAGGTTAATTTTGTTAGACTTTGTATAATTATATGTGGTATAATCGAGCAAGAATGATCTTGCAATGATCTAGCAAACCGAATAAAGATATTTATTTGCCAAGATTTAGGTTAGAAGTGATTCAACGAAAACATATGGCAATCGATTTATAGCAACAATTTTATGGCATTCAATAAACTGCTTCTGTTTTATAACTTTTCTATACTTTTAATCTCAATATTAAAAGTTTTGGTTAATAACTATTTTTGACGATTATTTTTAAAGCCAGGAATAGGAATAGGATAGCGGTAGAGCTCTACCACTTTTTGAGAAATATTGTGCAAAACAACAAATAATCCAAAAGCTATTATTGGTTTCTATATTTTTTTTTTGTGAATCAGTCGAAGATATGAAGTTATGTTGGCGTCATTGCCTTCAATTAGTTTTCTATAATTGCATCAAAGAATTGAACACAAGATTACTAACCAAATGATCGAACACTCAATTTGGATGTTTTATAGTTTATTGTCGGTTATATCAGTATATAAACCGATTGAACGCCTTTTCTGTGTTTCAGTTTAGGTCTTGTCGTTAGTAAAACCAAAATTCATAAAAAATTCAAAACATATTTCAATTCAAAAGAAAATTTGAATCTATTTTTGTTGGAATTATTTGTTTTCAATTATTATAAAAACAAAGTTATTCATCAAATATTTATTAAGTATAGATTATTTTATAATTCCTTTCCTATAAATATCACTCATTTTAGTTCCATTGATAACATTTTAGATCAAACTTTGAGAGCCAGAAGTTATTCCACTTTTTGTTAAATGGAATAAATCCTTAAATCTTGATTGTCATAGAATTTTGTGTCTAATCAAGGTAAAGATTTTTTTATTAAATTTAGCATGATTATCGTATAAAAAGTTTTAAATATTATTCTATAAAATAATTTTATAATTTTATTAAAGATATTTGCGTTTGACTTAACTGTTTCTCATTGGAAATACTTAAAAGTATTGAAACTTTGAGAAAAAATGTCAAAATTGTTTCAAGTGGTGACACTATTCTTCGTTTGGATTATAATCAGCAAATGTTTGGCCAATTTCGAGGTCTGTAATGAGAGCCCTATTCGAAAGCCGCCCCGATTTGGCAAAAGATCGGAAACTGAAAACTACGGAATGATTCGCGTAAAAGAAAATCAGCCCTGTTTTAAGAGATCAGTGATTCCACCGATTAATTACGAGGACGACACCCAAAGAAAGACTATTAAAAGTGATCGCATTCTTGAAATTCTTCTGATGGAATGGATGAAGGGTAAGGTGGAGAAGGATTTTCAGACAAATGCTTGAAAGGCTAATCTAAGTCAGGGGTCAATTTTCAAAATGATCCTCGAATTTGTTTTTCATAAAATTATTAATATTGAAATACCATTTGTTAGGAATTCATTTGATTTTTCATTAAAAAATTTTAAATAATTGGTTAACATTTGTTCAAACATTTTGTCGAAATCTTATTGAAAACTAAAGGAAAGTCTATCTATTGTTGACTAAAATTATAGAAATTTATGAAATTCAAAGCAATTATAAGTTTTTGTAAATATTTGGAAGAATTTGATAGATTAAAGTTCAGATAATTTCTTAACTGAAGAATGATTTAGAGAAAGGTTTTCCAAAAATAATAATATGTTTTACATTTTCTAAATTGAATTCATTAAAAATCATTATTACATTTAAATGAATTATAATTTAATGAAAGTTTAATAATGGGTTAACTCTGGAATTATTGCTAAAAACAGTTAATAAAAAATAAAATAAATTTAGTCATCAAATGAATGGAAAACTTCTGATATTCGCTGTTCTTCTGTTGTATTTTTATTATTCCTATCGAAAGCCTCTTTCGCTGATCGGAACAGTTCTGATGCCATCTGAATACCAGTTTGTTTAACGAGTTTAAAGAATAGACCTTGGTTGTTTTGCAATAGGTTGTATGGTTTGTCGAATTCTATGACTCGTCCGGCGTCGAGAACTATAACTCGGTCTGAGTCTATGATTGTGTTGAGTCTGTGAGCGATCGTAAGAACAGTACAGTCCCTGAAATTCTCGCGAATTGCTCTTTGGATGAGAGCATCAGTTTTGTGGTCGACATTAGCGGTGGCCTCATCTAAGACTAGAATACGGTTACGCCTAAGTATAGCTCTGGCCAAACATATCAGTTGTCTTTGACCGACACTTAAATTGCCTCCACTTTCGGACAACTGATACTCCAGTTTTCCGGGCATTTCATTGACCGCTTCTTTGAGCTGAACTTCTTCTAAAACATCCCATATCTTGTCCTCTGAGTGTTCGTCGAACGGATCCAAATTCTTTCTGAGGGAACCGATGAAAGCAATCGGATCCTGAGGTATAATTGACATTTTCTTCCTGAGGTCGTGAAGACCAATACTTTTGCAATCGATTCCATCGATTATTATATTTCCTTCGATTTCATGCATTCGGAAAAGGGCTGACAATATAGAACTCTTTCCGGCACCGGTTCTGCCGACAATTCCTACTTTCTCTCCCCCTTTGATCACAATTTTTAAGTCCATAAGAGTGGGTTTCGGACTGTTTTCATAAGTCAAGGAAACGTTTTTGAATTCAATTCTTCCCTCTTTAGGCCAATCGAGAGCAGGTTTTTGAATACTTTCGAGCTCTGCCTCCGATTCGAGTTTGGAATATTCGAGAATCCTCTCAACTGAAGTCATCTGATTTTCGACTTCAGCCGATTGTCTGACCCCCCACTGAGTCATTCCTGTCATTCCTAAAGCCATAGAAAATGCCAGTCCTGCATCTCCTCCAGGAATTCCTATTAAACACGAATTTAATGAAAAAATAGTTCAAAGACTCAATTATTGAATACCGCTATAGAAAATCATTAAGAAAAGGGCCACTAAAAAGATGTACATAACACAAATCCAGTCCATCATTGCTCCTAAATTAATAATAGTTGTAATAATAAAGTAATTATAATATAGAAATCAATGCATACCCAGAGCTCGTGAGGCACAGAAACACATAACATAAGTAGCAGTATGGTCATTTTGATAACGGAAATATTGTTTAAGAAACATATTTTGTGCCCTAAAAGCCCTAATTGTAGCCAATCCGTTGATAGTTGTAGTCATGTGGTTATACATTGGACTCCGGGCTTAATAATAGAGTCCATTATATTTATGTAATAAAAAAAATATTGAAAAGTGTTTTACCCATATTTTCGAATCTTTTCAGATCTCTTCCAGTCTTTATATAAATTCTTCTAATTTGAAGAATGAGTACAATCATAATCACCGCTGGAATTATTAAATATGGGTTCACTAATGCCACCACTATTACTGATCCAATAATTTGTGTCACAATCTATAAGATAATTGTCTTAATTGGTTCTTAAAATGTCTTAATATTTACAAGATTTAAATCATAGGCACATAACGGCAACTGTTCGTCAACTATTCCGACATCTTTTGTAAAGCGATTTAGAATTCGGCCTAAAATTCATAAATACTCGTCAGTGAAGAAGAAAAATCTAATTATTATTAATTTGAGTGATTATTACCGACGGGATTGTTGTCGAAAAAAGCGATCGGAGCTCTCATTAAACGAAAGAATATTTTGTTATGCAAATTGATCGAGGCAAATATACACATTATGAAGAATGTTCCTGAACGGATAATCAGAGTGAAAAAGGTGGTGGCGATCAGCACAGAATATATAATAATATTATTTGTTTGATCGATAGATGTATTATTAGAAGTTATATTATTCTTAGCGTTTTCTATATTAACTTTAAGTCTGTTGTCCTCTTCGTTTGTCCTAAAGTTTAAGTTATTTTAATAAGAATTTCATTTATAAATAATATGAATCGATACCAATCGGAGAGCCATATATCGCTGTAATGGAAGAGTCCCTGAGACACAATTGTTGACAGAATGGCAAGAGTAAGGAGAATTGGTCCTGCACCCGCTCGAATATAGTCCCAGTAAACTTTGGCATTAATTGAACCAATAGATTTGCCCTCTTCTGACAATTGGGGTTCACTCACTTGAATGTCAACCTTTGATTCAAATTCAGAATTAATTGATTTAAGAAATAAGAGAATTGAAAAATATTGAGAAATACCTCTGATTTGGTGGAGAGGGTACTAATTGTTCGCTTTCTTTGAATGATTTGTTCGGCGATAAGTAATTCTTCACTTTTGGATTCTTGTCTTTGGAAGAGATTCTTGTCTTCCTTTTTCTTTTCTTTTTCATCACTGATTAAAGACATAAAGTCAATACCTTTTTCTGTCAATTCATTGTATGATCCATAGGCAAGAGGTCTGCCCTCTTTCAACACAAGTATTTTTGTGGCTCTTTTAATGAATTGGATTTGATGGGTCACTAATATTACAGTCTTTGACTTTAAGTATTCAGTAATACATCTGAAAGAAAATTATTATTAAAATAAATTTATTAGAAATGATCTCAACTTTTCAAAGATATGTTTCGCGACTTCACTGTCGACAGCACTCAACGGGTCGTCCAATAAATAAATGTCGGCGTCATTATAAAGGGCTCTAATTTTAAGATAAGTATGATTTTTCAATTGAAATAATATATGATTGACCTTGCTAAAGTTATCCGAGCCTTTTGTCCTCCACTTAACGATACGCCTCTCTCTCCGACCAAAGTTTTCTCTCCGTAAGGAAACAATTTTAAGTCTCTTTTCATAGCGCAGACACTAATGACATCTCTCCACTTCTTTGAGTCATAGGGTTTACCAAAGGTTATATTCTGAAGAATACTAGAATTGAAACTCCAGGACTCCTGAGAGGCATAGGCTATACTCCCGTCCACTTTAACCGAACCAGAAGTGACTTGAATTTCATTCATTAGTGACATAAGAAATGAGCTCTAAATTTGAAATATATTACAGTTTATATTAGAGCTATAAAATTACATCTTTATAATTTGACAGTAAAATTTACCTTGCCAGAACCAACAGGTCCAATTACTGCTAAAAGTTCACCAGGTTTAACATTAAGAGAGATATCTTTGAGGGTTGAGTTCTCCAATTCCTTTAAAATAATTCATTTGAATTATATTTTGAAATGAAATATGGAGTGGACTGACGGGCATCCATTTGGCAGACATAGAATTTACAACAATCGTATCCATGTCTCCGATGTCTGGCTTTGTTTCAGTGGACAAGTCTTCAATGATAATATTGATGCCATTCATTGATTCCATTTTAATTTTATCTTTTTTCAAATCTCTGAACTCATTTTCGAAATTATTATTATTTTCTTCGGATTTTTCTTTTTGTTCTTCAATTTCTTCGAGAAGAAGAAATCTCTAAAATATTAATAAATGCTTATTTAATTAGAAATGAACTAGTTTAGTCATAAATATTAAACAAACCTGTACTCTTTGACACGAGACATATAATTCTGAAGACAGTGCTATTGAATTTGGAAAGAGCCAGGTCATTGTATGTCGTAAAGTATTGAAAATGGACATGGTGACAAATACTGTGACAGCTTTTAAGCTTCCGCCAGTCATTACATATATTATAAATATTGTGAACAGAATAACTCGGGCGGCAATTATTGATATCGAAATGTTTAGAGCCCTGAGAAGAGTCGCGGAACGGATTTTCTTCATTTCTTTCCTTAATATTCATCGAAATAAAGGATTAATTTTTTGAAATCAATTCATAGTCAATACCTGCGCGCCTCTGATATGATAGAAGAGAAGTGTCGTTCCCAGGCATACATTTTAATGACTTGCATTCCTCTAATAATTTCATTCATAAGTCTTATCCTATTATCGGAAAGTGCGGCCACTTTTGTTCTGATCAAAGAATATAAGAAAATTTAAATAAATTCTTATATAAATCAATGAAATAGTATTTAATTTTTTTCAATTAAGAAATTTTAATGAAAACCTAATTTTAAGAAATAGTCGTCCAATAAGGCTATTAAATGGAATAAAACATAAAAGAAATCCGAGTCCAATTAAAGACCAGACGCCGATATATTGCCAACAGATATACAGTCCGATGAGGGTCTGAATGGGCGCCACAATCATATAGGAGCCGATTATACATAACTACAAATAATAGTACGAATTCGTCGGTGTTTATGATATTCCGTATGATTTTGCAAATTATTGGCAAATAATCAAATGCTAAACACAATTGAATACCTCATCAAATCTGCTCACATCGTTTGACATCAGATTCAGTATTTGTCCGACAGTTGTTTTGCCAAACGCCGAGGGCTTCAGTTTTAAGGCCTTAAATCAGTGGAAATCATTTTTTAAATTAATTATATAAAGAGATAAGAATTGTATAATGAGATCACCTTTTTATACATAAGTGTACACCAGGTCACTCTGCATTTTGTAGCCACCCTGCAAGTCAAGAGACATGCAGGATGATGACAACATGTATATAATAAGGAGGCGCCCACTACTCCAGCAGCACAGAGACAGGCGGTTTGGTAGTCGACCGGATCTTCAGTGTCTTTGGCGAAGAATCGTATGACAAACCCCAAGAGAATTGGCTGAATGTTCTTAAGGAAACATTCCTTTTGATTGCAACACAAATATGTAATATAAGGTTAAAATCAAAATAATTGTGGCATATATTCATAAATGTTTATCATAATATTAATAAATATTTTATCAAGTACCAATAAAAATTTAAAAAAATTAAAATCTAATCTTTGTTATAAAATTTGGTAGGTGTGACAAAATAACTTTACCTCGAAGAAAAAGATAAGAAATGGTGGAAGCATTTGAATAAGAAATGTCTTAAGTGTTGCCCTCATAAAAGAAGGACTCTTTTTCTTGAGCTCATTATTCCAATGCCTTCAGGAAATCAAATCAAATAAATAAACCAAATATGAGTTGATATAAGAATTACCTTTCTAGTTTAAGCACAAGTTCCTCGGACTCATCATTGACGGGACACTTATATAAATCAGTTAATTCTACATCTTTTTTATAGCCTCGAATAAATAGTGAATATATCCAACTATTAATAGAAATTCATAAAAAAAGAATTACTAAGAATGAAACAAGGTGAAATAATCATTTTAAAAGTTACTTACACACAATATGCTTTGTTTAAAAAGTTGACTCGGTCAAATTTGCAGGGCTTTTTAATCAGCTGTTCCTCATCCATATTTTCGTTGGTTATAAAAAAATTAGTTTTTAAGAAATTCTTTTGAGACAATTGTCTCAAGAGTTGACTCGTTTTACAAATATTTTTCAATACTTGAGTTTAAATACTTATTTGAAGCAATTAATTGATAATTAGGGGCTATAAATGTCTATTAAATATGAATATGAAGTCAGAGAAGTTAGTTATTGCGAACATTACAGCTGAATGTCATGTGCTCTGAGAACTGCCATAATTCGTTGTTAAATCGTCAATAAAAAGTATAGTTTCAGTGTTAAACTTGTCTTCTATTCTGAGCCATAGAGTTGTGACGAGATTTTTCATTCATATGTATTGAAATACGCAAGTCTTGGATTCCACTCAAAATTCTGT
>JAQIXI010001582.1:0-13054 GCA_034700165.1 Galumnidae sp. Gr-Ori-00277 | reverse complement strand
ATTTTGTTAAACATTAAGTGATTAGTGTTTTTAGTCAATTTACAATTTGCTTATTAATTAAAATAAATTTTGAGTGAATACATACAGTCTTTTATATATTATTAATATAAAAATTAAATAAATTCGTAACTAATACTTAATTAAAGACAATTTTCAATATTTATTTATTTAAATTAATTGAATTTTAAATATATTTAATTCATAGAATTTTCTAATTATTTAAATTAAATTAAAATAATAAAATCAAAAGAATATTTTTTAAATGATTTGTTCACAAATCACATTAACTTTTCGTTTTATAAGACGTCAATTATCATTATATATAAAGCATTTAAAGTCATAAAACATTTCAATACTTTTAGAAATGAAACTATACTAAAATGAATGACAATTGACTAACATTTGGTACCATAACATCGTTTATAGATATTATGTTTATTACTTCAACGCTTTCAGTGAAATCAAAACAAAACAAAAGTGTTTGAAATGAATATAAAATAATTTAGTGATAATTAAAGCGATTCAACAGAAATGTCGCGAAACACAATCGAAATCCCACTGAAAGAGTCGGCCGATGAGGTCATTGAACTCAATTTGGATGAGTTGCCCGACTGTAAGGAAGTGCTGCAGATCTTGCAGTCGGAGTCCGCGCCTCTCAACGTATGGATTCAATTGGGTCTGTCTTCGGCTTTCAATTACTTTCATTATCATTGACTAACCATTAATCTATTCCTCCAAAGCGTTGGCATATTATACACAAAACAAAGAGGAAGACTTCGTCCAACTGTTGGACAGATCGCGAACCGATGCCTCCCTTTCGTACACTGACTACGAAAAGGATCAAATGCAGGCTTTGGACACTTTAGCCGCTTATTATGTCACTAAAGCCAACAAAGAGAAGAACAGAGACAAGAAGAGGGATCTGTTTGCCCAAGCAACTATCCTCTATACGGCTGCAGACAAGATCATTATGTATGAGCCCAACCATTTGGTAGGAAGGGCTCACTTTTGTCTCTCAGAACCGGACAAAATGGACCAAGCTGATGCACAGTTCAATTTCGTGTTGAATCAAGTGCCCAATAATATACCCTCACTATTGGGTCTGTTCTGTGGCAATGTTTCCGTTGATTAATACTTTTTATGATATTCTCTTTAGGAAAGGCATGCATTAACTTTAATAAAAAAGAGCCGATGAAAGCACTCGCCTTATATAAGAAGGCGATTAGGAATAACCCCAACTGTCCCGCGAATGTCAGACTAGGAATGGGTCACTGTTTCTACCGAATGAATAAACCAGAGAAAGCAAAAATGGCGTTCGAAAGGGCTCTTCAATTGGATCCTCAATGTGTTGGAGCTCTGGTCGGACTCTCAATCATAGAATTGAATCATAAAACTCCGGAATCGATTCGACGCGGAGTTCAGATGTTGTCCAAAGCGTATACAATAGATCCGACACATCCTATGGTTTTGAATCATTTGGCGAATCATTTCTTTTTTAAGAAAGACTACCAAAAAGTACAGCATTTGGCGCTTCACGCCTTCCATAACACTGAGAACGAGTCGATGAGAGCCGAGAGTTGTTATCAATTGGCGCGAAGTTTTCACATTCAGGAAGACTTCGATCAGGTCTGAACTCTTTTAGAAAAAAAAGAATAGAACTAATTGTTTGGGAACAGGCCTTCCAATACTACTATCAGGCGACACAATTCGCGTCCGCATCTTTTGTGTTACCGCACTATGGATTGGGACAAATGTATATCCATAGGGGAGATGTGGATAACGCCGCTCAATGTTTTGAAAAAGTGCTTAAATCGCATCCAAACAATTACGAAACGATGAAAATTTTGGGTTCTCTTTACGCTCAGTCACCGAATCAGACAAAACGAGATAACGCCAAACAATTCCTTAAGAAAGTCACTGAACAACACCCGGAGGACATCGAGGCATGGATTGAGTTGGCACAGATTCTCGAACAGTCAGACCTTCAGGGTTTGTCTGCCATCTATTGATAGCATATTATTTATAAATTATATCAATTGATAGGTGCTCTCAATGGTTATGGAACTGCTATTAAGATATTTAAAGAAATTAATACCGAAATTCCGGCCGAAATCTATAACAATGTGGCGGCACTTCATTTCCGTTTAGGGAATTTGAAGGAAGCGATGAGTAACTATATATTTGCTCTCAACCGATGTCAGGAAGAGATGCAACACTCAGAGGAGCACTACTTCAAGTCAATATCCGTCACAATTAACTACAATTTGGCGCGACTTCAAGAGGCAAATCACAACTATAATAAGGCGGAGACTATTTATAAGGACATTCTTAAAGAACATCCCAATTATGTTGACTGCTATTTGAGACTGGGCTGTATGGCCAGGGATTTGGGACAGATTTATGAGGCCAGCGATTGGTTTAAAGAAGCGCTTCAGGTCTGATATTTAATCTTTTTTTTTGAATTAAACAAATTGTGAGCACAGGTAGAGAAAGACCACCCTGATGCCTGGTCTCTTATCGGTAATTTACATTTGGCTAAACAAGAGTGGGGTCCGGGACAGAAAAAATTCGAAAGAATTTTGGCACAGGAGGCCACCTCTTCCGACACTTATTCAATAGTAGCGTTGGGCAATGTATGGCTCCAGACTTTGCATCAGCCGACCAAAGATAAGGATAAGGAACGCAGACATCAGGACAGAGCTATTCAGATGTATCGACAGGTACTCAAAATCGACCCGAGGAACATTTGGGCGGCTAATGGCATCGGAGCTGTTTTGGCGCACAAGGGTTTGTTCTGTCAATCAATTGTAAAGTAATTGATTTATAACTTATTTTCTGTCTTAAAGGTTATGTAAGCGAAGCGCGGGATGTCTTCTCTCAGGTTCGAGAGTCAACGGCAGACTTCGCTGATGTTTGGATAAATATCGCTCACATTTATGTCGAACTAAAACAATATGTGAACGCAATTCAAATGTATGAGAATTGTTTGAAACGATTCCACTCCCATACAAACACAGATATATTGCTATATATGGCGAGGGCTTACTTTAAATGGGGTAAATTAAGACAATGCAAAAGTGTTCTGTTGAAGGCACGACACGTCAATCCTCACGACACGGTTCTACTCTTCAATTTGGCGCTCGTTTTGCAAAAATTGGCCGCAAGTGTTTTGGAAGACTCCAAGAGTTCCCTTCGAACAGTGTTGTCAGCCGTTCACGAGTTAGGGTTAGCGCACAAATACTTTGGTTTTCTTAAGAAGACGGGCGACAAAATGAAATTCGATTTACAATTGGCTGAAATGGAAGAGAGACAGTGCCAGGACTTATTGGCGCAGGTATTCATTTAAAACTATTCCTTATTTTATTGTTTTTAATTTTAATGTTTGTCTTAAGGCTCAGTATCACGTCGTCAGAGCCCGTCGTATGGATGAAGAGGAACAGGAAATAAGACGTAAACAAGAAGAGGAAAGGGAGGCATTACGTCAGAAAGTTTTGGAAGAACAGAGGGCTAAAGAGGAGGAACGCATTAAACAGGAACAGGAGCTAATCCTAAAACGTCAACAGTTTGTCGAACAATCAAAGAGTAAATTATTGTTCGCAGAGATTTCTGAGGACAAACCCAAGTCTAAAAAGAGGAAATATGTCGACGAAGACGGCTTTCTTAACGACAGTTCTACGGATGACGAGAATAAGGATCGGATTAGACGTCCCCTCAATGAAGGTATGATTCTATTAATAGATATTTTTTCTCATTTCTTCAATAATTTCAGGCGAAGGCGGAGCCGAACGAAAAAGGAAACGCAGGCGACGGGTCTCGCGATCGGAATCCGGATCTGATGAAGAGAGTAAGAAAAGAAGAGAAGAACGACGACAGCGCCGACACGAGGAGAGGCGCGCCCGTAAAGAGAAACAACGCAAAGGAAAAGAAAACAAAGGAAGGATTCATATCCATCAGACAGAAGATAAGGTTAAACCAAAGTCCGGAAAATTCAAGTCTAAGGAATACATCGATAGTTCCAGTTCTTCTTCCGATGACGAGGATATGCCTAAAGAACCAAAACTTGTCATTAATGATGATAATAGCGATGACGGCGCCGGTCAGACATTCTCTCATTTCTATAATGTTTTTAAAATTAATATTTTCCGCTGTTTAGGCCCGAGTCAGGAACGGCCCAAATCCTCCGCCTCTTCTAATAAGTCCTCTTCGGACAAGTCTTCATCTGATGGGTCGGACAGCGATTCCGCAAAAGAACAGAAGAAGAATAAAGAAAAGAAACCTAAAACCCCAAAGGGTTCCGATTCTGAAGATTCTTCCGGTTCTGATATTGGAACTCAAAAGAGGAAAAATCACAAGAAATTCGATAAAAAACGATTCCTCGCCGACGATAATGAAGACGAAGAAGAAGAAGAAGGAAGAGAAGGTATTTGTCTCTTTTTTGTCATTTGACTTAACTTTTGTCTCGATTAGAAAAATCTGAAAAGAGTTCTTCAGATAACAGTGACTCCGATTCTGAGTCAAAAACTAAAAGAAGGGCTCGAATAGACTCGGATTCTGAAGTTGAAAGAAGTCCTGCGCCGTCGAAGAAGTCGGACGACGAGGAAGAGGACGAGAAAATGGATGTTTCGGAGGCTAATGATGACAACGAAGAGATGAATGACACCAACAATGCTGTCAATGAAGACAAACAGGACATTGAGAGCGATTCTGATGTATCGAATTCTGTGGCGGAAGGAAGTCCTGCGCCGTCAAAGAAGTCGGGCTCCGATTCTGAGGCCGAGAGAAGTCCTGCGCCATCAAAGATGTCAGACTCAGATTCTGAGGCCGAAAGAAGTCCTGTGCCATCGAAGAAGTCGGGCTCGGATTCTGAGGCCGAAAGAAGTCCTGCGCCGTCGAAGATGTCGGACTCGGATTCTGAGGCTGAAAGAAGTCCTGTGCCGTCGAAAAAGTCGGACGACGAGGAAGAGTAGTGGTTCTCAACAGTCTATAGATTTTTTTTTCTTCAAAAAGAATATAAATGTGTTTTGAATTTTCGCTATTTTTAAGACTTTTTACACATTCTTTGCATTGAAAGCTCTGAACGTGTTTTTACGCCAATAAGTATAACATTTGTCTACATTTCAATTGTTAATTGCATTATTTTGACCATGTTCATTTCATTTTTACTGTTCGATAACTATAAATTTTTAACAAAAATATATTTAATAATTAAAAAAAATAAATAAAAGTAAATTATTTAACACTTATTTGATGTATTTAAAATGTTACCTTGGTAAGATAGAGAGAAAATAAGTAATCAATCATTAGTTTATTATTAAAATGAAATGTTTTAAAAAGTGATGACTTCTAAATAATAATTCAATTATTTCAATGAATTATGTCTTAAACTTAATATAAATCATTAAATGAAATGAAAAGTCAAACGACTATTAATTTAAGAGAAATATTAATAAAAGTTAATAATTGTTGAAAAATTCCCAGAAAATCAAATAACAGTTTCATTCATACAATCATTTATCAAATAATAACTTCAATTAATAATAAATTATGTTATTTATAAAGAATCCAAATTCCATTATCAAGATAATATAGCCTTGCTAATATTTCATTTATCATAGGCCTAAGAATTCCAATAATTCATTAGAAAAGGAGTAAAATAAAAATATCGATAAAATTTATACTAAAATTGAATAAATTATTTATTTATTACTAAATATCTAAAACAGGAATTTTCCAAAAATGTTTTTAACAAGTTTTTAATATTTAATAATCTAGGTGATATCTTTGGGCTTTAAATTAAAGTCTTTAATTATTAGATTATTAGAAAAAAAAATTAATTGAATTTAATTTAGAAAAAGTTGTTTACTTACTCTCATTTCTTGTTCTCGATTTTTGATCCTTCCTTTAGTTATAAGAATTGGAAATTCATCTCTTATTCTGAACCAAAGATTGATTATTAGCCCCAAAGCGTATCTAATAATCAAATCAAAGGATTTTTGTTCTGATTTGTTGTCTCCTCTTTTAAGTCTGTAATCAGTCATTAATTCAATGGTTTTTTAGTGTTTTTCAGTCATTCCCTCCAAAACTGGAATTTAATTTCTTCTAAAAGAGGAATAAAAAAAGAAGTTTTAGTCAATAAACTTATGAAAAATACTTTTAGTCAAAAGTCGATTGGCTTTTATTGGATGTGGTGTTCCCAAGGGGTGCTCACAAGGGGTTATCATTAGATAAACGCCAATTTTTTGAATAAAATGGCAATTTTGAAGGATTAGCTCTAATCCGAGGAAATTTCGTCAATATCAAAACTAATCCATGTCATTTATCATCCTTTATGATCATATCGAGAGCGACCTGTGCTCTAAAGCCTTGGCTTTTGGTAATCGTTTTCGTTTACATTTAAATTAATAATTTATAGAAACCTTTTTTTTCGGACAAAAATAGTCTCAACTCTTTTGAATCTTTTGTTAATTTTTTTAGAATTATATTCCAATGAATTTAATTTTAATTTTTAATGAATATAATAATCGTTAAAAGTTTTCAATTAATTTCGCGTTATTTTTGGTTCTCTTTATATTTAACGAATTTGATCTTGCTTAATTTGGAAAAATATCAGATTTAATTGACTGATAAAAATAGTGATTGCTATCATACTCTGATATAATCTTGCCAATTTTAGAGATTTGCTTACATTACTTAGATTACATCATTAAAGTAAATATAAATTTTACATAAAAGATTAGTACCTTGCTCATTTGTTCCTAATGAGCGAAACATATATTTTGAGCGCATTTTAATTTAAATATAAATATAGTTATAGAATATAAGTATTCATTATTTGTGCCTTTTTTTGTTGGGAAACACTTTTATTTGATGACCGAAATGATGATCAGAAGCCACGCAATACATAACTAACTTACCTGAGATGGTCAGGGATGGGGCACTTCCTTATCCATAACCATTCCTTTATTTTATCTTGGCAATTTTAGATCAAATAATTGTATACCTTGCTTAAAATAAAATATTGATTCTCTTTTTAAATTGTAAAATAAATTCTTTTGCTTGGATTTAAATAAATATACTTGCTTATATTTTGTTCTTTCAGCAAGCAAATTAATTAAATTAACAAGTTTAGTTTTACTTTTCAACAGCTATTTTAGTAATTTATTTCCTAGATTAACATAAAATGATCTTGATAGTCATTATCGTCATTATTGGCACAAATAATAGAGCAAAAGAAGGATAAGTGTGTCTGAAAAACAATATTAACTAATCGTGCGATCGAACAATCAGTTGTTTCGGGTAATAATATATTCATTCAATATATGAATGGATTAGAAAAAAAAGTTATTTTTAGTCTAAATATAGATTTTTTTCCTCAAAAGAAATATAAATGTGTTTTGAGTTTTTGAATTTTTTTCTATTATTTTATAAGACTTTTTTACAGATTCTTTGTATTCAAAACATTTTTCTTCTTTGAATGTGTTTTCACGCGAATAAGTATAACATTTACTTATATTTCAATTGTTAATTGCACTATTTTGACCATGTTAACTTCATCTTAACTGATCGATAACTATATTTTTAGAAAATAATTATTAAAATCAAGTCATCAAAAGTTAAAAATATTTAAATTTGACAAGAGCATTAATTATGGTCTGCTCAAATGTTATTTATCAAGTTGAATTCCAAATATTGATTTAAATGAATAAATTTAAGAGGAGAGGGAGAGAGAGAGAGATAGAGAGAGGGAGGGATAGAAGGAGAGATTTAATTTGGAAAAGTCAGGAAGATAACTAGGTTGATTTTGTTTCCTATAAATAATTTATGCAATAAAAAGCAATCGTTTTAAGAGGATATTTTCATGAGGAAGAAAAACTTTACTCGATTATATGAAAGATTTATTATTAACGGTTCCAATACTGACCCACAAAGAGATAAAGTAAACCAAAAAATTTTATGTTTTATTCTTATATTTATTCTTATTTTTTGCAATCAATTCAAAGATTCAAAGAAAGAGAAAAAACAATTTTTCATTTTCTGATCTTTTATTTGACAAACAGTCAGTCGTTTGTGAAACTGATTTCTCATCAAATATTCGCGGAGTGTTTTTTGCCGATGAATTCTCTTCTCTTATATTCTATTCTGTCATTATTCTGTGCTTCAGATACATAAGCAAATAAAAGGAGAAAGTAATTTTTGTCTCATAAAAATTGATGACTGAATTGTAGTTATTTATAAATTATTTTGTTATTAACATTAATTTTATCCGTCAGTCCCTACCATTAGATATAAAGATGAAGGCTTTCCACTCAGTGATGCTCAAGGGGTTAGTCTTTCCTTAAAATATCCTCATCCTATTTAGATTTAATCAATATTAACATGTAAAATAGTCACAAATGATTGTTCTAGCTCAAGAATATTACTTTAGAACCTATAGAATTATAAACTATCTTGTAGATTTAAATTGTTGGAATACTTGGTTTTCCCTCGTTTACAGTTTTGTTATTCTTTCCCGTTTGACATTCAATGTCTTAATGCGTGCGCACATTAGAGTCATAAGTATTACATTTACAGAATATTCAGCACAGAATCAAATAAATGATAATAATATGCAATTTTGTAATACAATGTCTTTGTTTTTATAGCAACAGATTATTACTGAAGAGAAGGAACTGAAAACATATTTAACGCCAAATATTTCCTCCGATTTTTTCTATAATCAAAAGAATAGATTCAATAGTTTTTTATTGAAACGAAAAAAAAAGTTTTTCCCATTTTTTTATTGAAAAAGTATTTCAATGGATGTCAAACACAGAATAAAGAAGAAAAGGTGAGAATTCGTTTGAATTTTGATTATAAAACAGTTACTATTTTTTTGGTCTAAATCTGTGTTATTCGTTGACGAAATTCTGTGCGAATAAAAAAGACATTTGAGAAACAAATTGGCATCTCTTGACTGACATTTCTTAACCTTGTCTTTAGTTTTATCAGATTTGGCTTCAAATCAGGAAAAGTGTTTAAAACATTTCGAATTAAATTTAAAACACATTTTCTTCTAAAATATTTGACGTTAAGTAATGTTTAGATAATAATAATCAGAAAAATACATTTAATTAAGCTTGCTCATATTGCAAATTTAATGACAAATTGAATTACTTTACTCAAATATTAATTGAATTCATCCAGGATCGAAATTATCCAGGATCATTGCGAGAATAGTTGATTAAATAATTTTTATCGAATATTTATTATAAATATAATTGATCTTGACACCAATTAACTTATGATCGATTAAAATTGAAAAACAATTTAAAAAACGATCTAGATTAAAAAGGACTTTCAACAAAAACTCTATTTGAACAAGGTTAATCTAGTTAACACATTCTTTGGTTAGAGATATGTCGAAACGTTGCAAATAAAAGAATTATATCCTTTACTTATTATTACCATATCTTGTTTTCCTTTGACAGTCATTTTAACAAGTATATTTTTTGCCTTGCTAATATTACTAACATTATCCGTCACAAAGTAAATAGTATCTATCATTTGGAACGGATGGCTGTTTCCTATCCATCATTTTGTCGTTAGGAGTCATAAATTATTTTTATATCGACTCTCATATCGAGAATAGGTTTGACTCAAAACACACAACACTTCTCTCTATTACCAGAAGAATATCGGATTTTATTTCCGCGTCTCGTTTCGTGAGACGACATCTCCTCTTTCTAAGGGACAGACACTAAAAATAGAACCCTTAACTAATAAAATAATTAATTTAAGTTTGAGAGTGGTCATCTATCAGTACCCTTGATCATTGTATAGATAGAAAATCATAATCGATTCAATGCATAATTGATTCGTCACTCTTTTTCTTATTCCTTTCCGTTGTGTTTGTCGTTAACAACAAAACCCCTCAAATCGCTTATCGCTGTTTAGACACACTTTACTCGATAACATTCAATGGGTTTATCGAACTTATATTAATAGAGAAAATCATTTCAACTAATATTTTACGTTTTGATAAGATTAATCAAATTTTCTACTTGGTCAAATTCCTTTTAATAAATGAACAAGGTCTTTTATCATTTTCAAATAGACTCTGACTTTAATCCGAGTTTTTATCTTTAAATTCTCATTTGATATCTTTATCTTTTAAAATAGAAGTTCCTATTTTAAACTTGGTTAATTATTATATTAAATTTTGATGCCCAAGCAACAAAAAGAACTTAACGACCGTTAACAAGATTAGAGTTATCAAGATTAATATTTAATTCGAAAAAAAACAATTTATAAGAATTAA
This sequence comes from Galumnidae sp. Gr-Ori-00277, assembly GCA_034700165.1. Taxonomy (NCBI): domain Eukaryota; kingdom Metazoa; phylum Arthropoda; class Arachnida; order Sarcoptiformes; family Galumnidae; species Galumnidae sp. Gr-Ori-00277. The sequence continues at coordinate 2,757 of JAQIXI010001582.1, read as the reverse complement.
GAAAGTTTTCATTATTAAGTATTTTTCCTTATAATCTTATTTTTAAATTGACATGCTCACTTGATTGATAACGATGATTGGTTTAAGTTTTTGGCAAGATCATATTATATAAGTTTTTTTGTAATCAAGTTTTCCATAAAATATTCCATAAAATCGATGTTTATATTCACTGAATATCTTATATTTGTAGTGAAAAAGCGTTCCATTGATTGGACTTAAGTCCACAAAAATAGTAAAACTGTTATAAAAACTGATTTTATTGAATGAAATATATTCTTACAAATCAGTTGTCATTGAAAATGAATGACAAGAATTGAGTCCAATATTTACATAAAATAATTGATAATATCGTTACAGTTCTAGAACTGAACCGCAAATATCGGTATTTGATTCTTGGCACTCAATAACTCGAATCAAATGACTTTATTATTTGTTTTTATCTTTCAATTCAACTAAAAAAAATTGATTAAGAGCTCAACACAACAACTACTCAATTGAGATCTTTTAATAACAGTTTTTTTTTATTGAATATAATCGGAGAAATGATTTTATTTTTATTATGATTTTAACTCTTAAAACGTTTTAACCTTTTATTGAAAGACTTTTATTTTAGTCTACATTTAATTAGTTTTGTCGTCAAAATTCTTAGTTTTTGATTAAATTCTGATTAAATAATTATAAATTCAAATCATTTTTCTTAATAATAAAAGTTTTTTATTTGAAAATAAATGTCAACTCATTTAAGACTCATTTGAAAGTCATTTCTATTAATTAAAGAAATTAAAAGAAACAAAGAATAGACAAAAAAAATGTTTAATCGCTTACGTGAGAGAAGTGTCAGTGAAAGTGAACCTCTTTTGAATGACGTCCAGATTCGAGGTTTGATTTATTTATTTGAATTGTACTTGATAATAACTGTTCTACATTATATACTCAGATTATTTTATTATTGTTTGGTAATTGAGAGCATTTTTTCTCTAATAATTAAAAGCAATGAAATAATTTTCATTATTTATCTATTATTAAGTTTAGTTTCAAATATTAATATAAATGTAATAAAATTGCCAAGATTCAATGTTAATCAAATAAAGACTGTATTTTATATTTGATGACATTTCTGGGATCAAATGCCATAAATTTTAATTAAATCACTTTTTGTTTGACTTTAGGATTAGCACAGATTTAATGTTTAAAATAAAGATATTTTAATATTTATTATATAATTAAACAAATCGTTAAAACAAATCAATTAACAAACAATAGGACATAACATTACAAACAAATTGACTCCGATTAGAGTCTAATCATTAGACCTAAAACTCTATTTAATAAACGAAAATATTATTGATTTAACTTGACTTATGTTTAACCTTGAATAGAAAAGACTCAACTTGTCAAGAATAATTTAAATAATGATTCATAATATAAGCCAAATATAAAAGGTTTTAAGAGATAGAATAAACTTTAATTTTGTTAGATTCTAGCACATATTTAGCTAGAACATATTTTTAATCTAAAATTTATGACTATGGAAAATTTAACAAGAAAACCGGTTTAGCTAGGAAACTGCTAGAAATGCCATGATTAATCATTTCAATTCTTGTTATAAAATGTTTGAAAAGTCACCAAAAACTCAACACATTTGTTATGAGATGACGTTCACTAAAAAAGGATTTCTGATAAAAATTAAATATAAAACACTTGTTATTTGTAATCTGAAGTGATCAAGGTCCCTCCAAACAACATTTTTCGATTAGGTTTTCTGTGTTTTCCAATTATGGCTGTCAACTGCTTAATTTGATCTTGATAATACAGCTGAAAAATTAATGAGGTTCTAAAATTCATTCATTATAAAAACATCTAGTTAAAAAGAAGGTACTAGCTTTTGAATGACACTATTGATAAATGTATGTGAAAATTTTGCACACAAACTACCTTGCTCAAAGTGGTATCTGATATTTAAGACTAACAACAAGTGATAAAAAATATTATTTCGGATAAAATTCTAAATAAATTGATATAAATATTTGTGTTTTTCTGTTATTTATTTCCTGTTATTTAAGAAAAATAAAAAATAAGAATTGATTTCAACTGAAATTTGATTAATATTTGACTTATAATTACGTCAACGAAATACGAGATTAAAAAGAGTTTATGTAAGTTTACTTTGGAATTAAAAATAATTTCATTTAAAAATAGAGCCGTCTTGGCATCAGATTGGGCTTACTTATAATTTATTTATAAGCCTTGTAATTTCCCTAGTTAAATTACATATGTAATAATTACATAGAATTACTCTATACTTATCCTGTTTTATATATTATTCCATTTAATTCTAATGAATGGTATCTATCGATATATTTTCATTAATTCCTTTACTAACTCTTAGTCTGTCTTCTGGTTTGTGAGTGATATCACAGTTTTTGTCTTAATGTATATTTGTTCTTGCTCATTAAATGTATGTGTGCATTAGTTTTGGTGTCTATTTATTAGTTGTTTTAATAATAGTTAAATGTTGCAAATTGCCAAGGGAAACGAACTTGTTAATCTTGGTAATAAATTAATAATGTTAATCCTATTTCATAATATTACGAAAGAGTACCTTGTTGATTATTAAAATATGGATTATTATAATTAAAAACATTGTAGATTAGAAATTTCTAGTTAAAGCTAGTTTAAATGAACTGTCCTTGGCTTTGACTTATATAGATTATAATTATCAAATAATACCTCGATAATCATATAAATGAATCCTTG
>JAQIXI010001581.1:0-13076 GCA_034700165.1 Galumnidae sp. Gr-Ori-00277 | reverse complement strand
TATGGTTAGTGTTATGGTTAGTGTTATAGTTAGTGTTATGGTTAGTGTGATGGTTAATGTTTAAGTATAAGTGTACATGGTAATACTACAGTAGTTATGTTAACCACCATTTCATTACATCTACTCATTGTTAGTCAGAATTATATATAATTTGTGAGAACCGATGTCTCGATTAATGTTAACATAAATTTTGATAAATCAGACTTTCAATCAGACGACCTCTGACTGACCCCTCGGCTAAAGTTTGTCATTAAATATATTTAAAAGCATTTCTTTTATTAAATGAGACGTTTTTAGGTTATCATAACTTTTAGAAAATCAATCACTCAGTCATTATTTTACCCCTTTTTTAGCATTAGTTGTACTTCGAGTGAAAATACAGGTTTAAAGTGTTTAAATGTTTGTACTCGACTCAACTCTTTTACAACAGAATTTTACTCAATTATAGATTTATACTTCAATTTAATTCAATTGTTTTCAATTCATACAATTAATTATTTTAATAAATGATTTTATATTCTTTAAAATCAATTTTATTTTATTTTTGTAAACAAATTCTCAATTATTTATTGAGTATTAGTTTGAGAGGAAATTCAAAGAATTTGTTTTTCCAAAACTATATAAATGTTAAGATTTTATGAATACAATTATTGTATTCAATATTATTAAATCATTAAAATCATTGACTCTCAAAGTTTTCAAAAGTCTATAAAAGAGGAGTTTATTTTCACGATATCATCAATTTTAACAATTATTAGAAAACACTCAGAATTCGGTCAAATTTTAAATAAATATTTTCTTTTCTTTTGATTTCGAAAATTTTCTTAATTTTATTTAAAATAATAAATTAGAGAAAAGACTGTTTTGGAAAAAAGAGTAAATTTCAAACCATAAAAAAATTTCGCTCTCAGAAGGGGTTTCAATGAGTTCGACCTTTTCTCAAAGTTAGAGAGACTTTCCATAACTTTCTAAGTTTCAAAAGTTCTTCAATTTTGAAGAAGAAAAACATGATTTTCAGAAATTTTTAGTTAATAATTGTCTCCATTTTTAAAAATTAATTTTTCGAACATTTTTTTTGCATTTTTTGTATTAATACTTAAGAAATAATAATTATCAGTATAGTTAAATGTAGTAGGTACTTTCAGTACTTATCACTATTATATTTTTAGCAAAAAATATTTTTTATCATAAATTCCTAAATGTTTAGTAGCAAGGGCAACTTTTTGTTAAATTTAAAGCAGGGATGGCGAGAGGGAGGTATTCCTAAATACCCCTCTAGGACTTGAAAATCGGAAAAAGGATCCCCCTCTCGAAAAACAGGTTTCGAAATTTTTTAAAAATAATTGTAAAATAATACGCTAAAAGTGGTATTTAGATGTTTTTTCTTTAAAAATTCATAGAATTTCATCATTTTTAATGCATTTTATAGAAAATAAGACCAAAAATGAACCATTTTGGTCAAAAAACTTGTAATTTTTTGACAAAATATGCTTTTTCTTTAACTGCAAAATAAAAGCTTTAATTTGATTATTATAAGCATGCAAGGCCAATAGGGGGGTATTTCAAAATACCCCCTGACGCGTGAAAATTTTAACATTACGTCTATGGACAGGCACTAGGTCTGTCGAGGTTTTACCAAAATACCCTCTGAGACCCCCTCTGAGACCGAAACCATTGGCCATGTCTGTTATAAGATATTAATAAAACGATTTATATGTAAAAAACTGGCAATTTTTTAAGATCTTACCAAAAATACCCCATAGATTCCCCTAACGTCGAGTTCTTTCGCCATCCCTAATTTAAAGGAATAAATTTCATTTGTTCATAGTTTATTAATGATTGAATTTAATATCTCATTCGGGACTATATTTTATGGTACTCTAATATATACAGTTTCCATTCGATTGAGTAAAGCATCGTTTGAGTTAACTAACAGATATTGTAAACCAATTTATTAAACTCTTAACAAAATATTATAATTTTTCTGCTGCTAATCGATTGGGTTAATTAATTAGACATGCCCAAGCTATCGATGTGTTTTGCCAAGATCATGTCATCCAGAAAAACTGATATCATAGAATTCTTAGGTTCTTTATTCTATGTTAAACAATGTAAGTTTTTTACATCAGAATACCTTATATTATAAGGTATCTTATAAGGCTTATAAGATATTGTCTCTATTGTCTGTTAAATCTAGAGGTGACTTATAAATTATGATTACTTCTGATTTTGATTCTAATTACGTGATTTATAAATATTTTTACGGAATTTAAATACCTATAAATTATAGGTTATAAATATTATAGAATATTATAGTTTAAAGAATACATTCAGTTCCTGTTATGAGATGTTTTATATACCAATTTATTTATTGAATTTTACTGAATATAAACAAAAATTCGATTTAAGTTAATTTAAATTCAAGTCATTGTAATGTAAATGACATTTCATATTAAGCCAATACTTTTAAAAAGTATTCAATAAATGAAAACATTGTTTTAAAAAATTACAAAATAAAAGTGGAATAAACTTCAATTAGATTTAAGGTACAATAATGTGTCATTTGAACCAATTAAGTGAAAGTGTTGTAAAACCTGACAATATTTAAATGTAAAGAAGAAATAAACACAAAATTAATCTTTTGAAGGGTATGTCACTTCTAATGATAGCCTTCAGGCATATGATTCAATTTATTCATATCAGATAATTCAGTATTTAGTGAATGCATTGTTTTGATGCGAAAATAATTGATAAATCAGAAGACAATACATCTTTTGGACTCAACTTATTTACAAATCTTAAAAAAATGGATTTCAAAAACTGCTTTTAAAAAATTCTCTGAATTAAAATCCAAATTAGAAAAGGATTTATATAAAATAGTGTCAAATCGTTTAATTGCTTTTAAAATATAATTCAATAAATCATTTTTCATTTCTTTATTTGAGCCAAATTCGATTTAAGCCAAAAATTTTAATAAACCAATCATTTGCTTATATCGAGTATTAACTGTATTTGCTATAAACTTTTCCGGAAACTTTTTGCTGTCAATACTTGTTTTTGTGATTTATTTATTGAAAATAGAATTTACTATTTTTTTGTTTTGATTTTCGGATCTATAAGTGAAGTATTGATGAAGTTTTTACATTTTCTATAATTTAGGGCCAAAATTCTTCAAAAAAAAAGATTTGAATTTCTTTTAAAACTTTAAAAAAATTATTAATATATGACTAAAATGTCAACAATTCTTTAATGAAGGGCTCAATCCCTCCAATTTTAGAAAATGTTCCTCGACTCTCGCCTCCGGGCACTTCTTAAACGAAGCGCTGAAATTAATTGCCACTGGTTAAAGATAATTGGATGACCTTAATTATTATTAAACTTTTAATACATATCCGGTTCCTTTATTTATTACATCATTTCCGGGAACAATTCTCTGAATTTTCTTTTAATTAATTTTGAAAGAGGACAGGGATGGGGCCAAAGTAGCCAAAGCCCTTATTTAGCAGAATTATCTGGAAAGATAGTACCTGGAGGTTAAAATTTATTACTCAAAAGTTATCTTAAATTTAGTCTAAATTTTTATCGACTTTTGAGTTGTCCCTCAAATGGGGCCAAACAGACCTCCAAAGCCAAACAGTCTGATAGTTGTGAAGAACTGTAAGTCCTCTAATTATGACACTTTTTGCACAAACAGTGGACACATACAGCCGAATACAAAACCTACTTTAGTGGATTGAGAGCTTTAAAATCTCTCACCTGAGCTAGATCAAATTTATTTTTTAACTGCAACTATGGTTTAGTAAGCAATTATTTTATGTCTCATTTTAAACTAGATAAAAATTAAATCGACACGTGTTTTGGGATTTCTCGATTATCTCTATTATTAACAAAATAATCGAGAAAAATCGAAAAAATTTTGAAAATACCCAAGGCCATAATCCATTAAAGGGGATTTTGTGTTCGGCTGTACCGGGTGGGCCGGAAAGTAAGTACACAATATTGTAGTATAAGGGAACTTGAAGTAGTCTTCGGGATTACCCGGAAAAAATTAAATATTGGCAAAAAATAAGTTTTAATCAACAAATTATCAAAGAATAATTATAAATTAATTTTAACATTGACTCAATAATATAATGCTGACAATAAATGTTCAGTGAAATGGACATAATTCAACTATGGAAATTTTTAACACTTAAAATATGCATATTCACTTGTATATAAGGGAAATTTTTAAATGACGAGCTCAGACAACTGTCAAAATTTTATTTATTTATCTTTTCAAACATAAACAAACTCAATTTAATTTTTTCCCGGTAATTCCGAGGGCTACCTCAAGTTCCCTTACCCTATAATATTGTGCACCGACTTTCCGGCCCACCCGTATATATGAAGACATTTGAGTATAATTTTGTCTAAATTTTTAATATTATATATTTATAAAAATATAAATAATTATTGAATTTTCGTTTTTATAAAAGACATCCAAATTAGGCTCCGAAATGGACTCCCGATTCCGGCAGGACCCACAGGAATCCCTATCCCGAGAGGAACGGGACAGGAGTGGGAGTGAAAATATTAGCACTGGGGTGAGTGGGGAATCCTGAAGAGAACCCAAGATTTAGTCCCGTCCCGGTCCCTACATATTTCAAAGATTAATAAATTTTAAAACGAAAAAATAAAACATTGGTTTAAAAGTGAATCCATAAATCAATTGCTTTTTATTAAATCAAATTTTAATTTGCATTTTAATATCTGTGTATAGATAATGACTATAGTCCGCAGAATTCGTATGCAGATTAAATATAAAATCTTTATTTTGGAACTTGCTCAAATTTGCAATAAAATTTAGAGGTTTAAATAGGATTTTTAATATTTTGAGTTAAATTTTTCAAAACGTTAATCATTGAAACAATTATTTTGAAATATTCATAAATATATGTCGAGGAATTGATCAGGGTTACTTTTATATTTGAAAAATTACTAATAAAATACTTAGTGGTCATTTAAAACTCAAACGTTTTTATTACCAAGCACATTTTTACAAGCTTGCATACGAATTCTGCTGAATATGACAATAAACTTTAGGGCTATAAATTCAAAACTATGTTTTTACGGTGGTATTTTATGATAGATGTTCTCTATACGGAGCGGGACGAGAATGGGACAGAGCGGGAATGGGACGGGACAAGACCATTCCTTGTGGGAACGGGACATGACGGAACCAGATCTCAGGGAGTTCTTCGGGAACGGGAGTCAATTTTTTCAAATTTTCGGAGCCTAATCCAAATTTAAAGTTTTAGAAAATTAAATAAGTCTACATATACAGTAATTACTCGATCTAGGCTAATTTTTGGCTTAAATCGAATTTGGCTTAAATAGAATATTGTAGAATATTTAATTGAAATTTGTTTTAAAAGTGATTAAATAAAGAAATCAGTAATTTTTAGTTGAATTTAAGAATTTGAATCCGTTTTATATATCATTCATTTTATAATTTTGTTATAAATACAACGATATCTTTAGAGCAGTTGCTATGAAATCCAAATGTTTAAGATTAGAAAGTGAGTTAAATGCGTCCAAAAGATTTAACTCTCGAGAAGAGCCTTTCTTTTAATTCAGATCTATTGGTATTTCTTGAGGTTCTTTTTTTTTGGTCAAATTCTATCAATTTTTTAATCAATTACACCAAAATTGGTTCCTTTATTTGGTTTATTTGGCATAACTTTCAAATGCGTCAATAATATTGTCTCTATTTCTTCTCCATTTGTAAATATTGTCAGGTTTTACACCACTTTCATTAAACTGATTAACAATTGACTCAACGGACAAATTATTATCTATTAATTTTGTACATAAGTTTTAATAAAAATCTATTCCTTTTTTTGTTTTGATGACATTTTTGTAACAATAGTTTCATTGATTAAAACCAGGGATGGCCAAAGGTCTCGATCCTGAGGGGGGGTATACCCTCCCCTGAGCCAAAAAATCCTCGACAGAGATAGTGCCTGCCCATAGACGCTAATGTTAAGACCTCAAAATCCTCAGGGGGGGGTATTTTGAAAATTTTGATCTCTCAGGGGAGGTATTCCGGAATACCCCCCCTTTGGCCATCCCTGATTAAAACTTTTGTCACGGTTTTGGCTTATATAAAGTGTCACTTATATCGCAATAACTTGTGTTTTAATTGGCTTAAATCGGGTTTTGGCTCATATAAAGTTGGTTTAAATAAAGTTAATTTAACATTAATAGACCCATAGTAACGGTCAGTGCCTCAAAAATGTATGGCTTAAATCGAATTTAGCATAAATAGTGTTCGCCTAAATCGAATACTCACTGTATTCCGAAACAATTGTAGTTTTACCTCAATATAAGTAAAGACTATTTTGATTTTCGAAAACTTTAAAATTATTTTAATACTCTTGAATTTAAATTTAATTTGTTCACATCCTAATCAAAGTGATCAAGCTAATTTATTATATTAAGTTTTAACTATGAAATGTCGTTTTTAATTTAAATTACAATTATTTTGCAAGTTATTAATTATAAATCAATGATTCATTCTTCTCGTTATTGACAACAGTTTGCCATTTCTTTAACCGATTTTCAATCCCCTCTTCATAGTAGCTTGCTTGTTTTGATGCGATAAAGAAGATATGGGGTTTGAATTTTCTCATTTTTTTGGAACAAAAAAAATTAAAATGAGCTGAATTTTTAATAATTGAAGGTATCAATTGTCCAAGCTATAGGATAAGTTAGCTCCACATTTGCTGTCTTCAACTACAATCTGTTAAGGTCATTTTGACAATCATTGGTAAAAAAAAGAATTCAAAGAAAAAGGTAGGGTCAAACAACACAACTCTTCTTTAACCACACTAAAACCAGCTAGGTACTTTAGATAAAAAATTGAAAATTAGGGAATAAAAGGTAAAAGTTGTTAATTATGATGAATAATATACCAGTGGTTTAAATTTTAAAAGTTGTAAAATGTATTTAATTTAATCATTAAATTAAAAGACGACATTTCATAGTTGAAAACCTAATATCACTTTAAATTAGACATTTAAAGGATTTTAAGCCAACTTTTCACAAAAAAAAGGTTCTTTTGAAGTATTTTTTTAACTAAAAGTCAAAGGATAACAAATTTTTAAAAAGTTTGATTTCATCCAATTTTTATAGAAAAATTATAATTTATATTTTAATGATTTCTTTTTTAATTTTAAATATTTTTTTAATGAGTGACAATATTTTCACTGACTTTATATCAAAAAAAAAATTAGTGATTGAATACCATTTAATTAATAAATATTTCTGAAGTCTATAATATAATAGAATTATTGGCATTATTTTGGACTAAAATTTAGTCCAAAAATTATTTTTTTTATGATTTATGACTATTTTTAAAAATCGTAAACTTTTTAAAACAATTTTAACAGGAATTGAGGCCAAACAATGAATATGTGATTAATATTTAATGCAATCAATATTTTAACCATAATTTTCAAAAAATAACACTTCGTTTGGAACTTCATATAAGAAATCAAAAAACGGACAGAAATTTAGATAAAAACTAAAAAGAAATCGAATTATTTATAAATTTGTTTTAATTATTAAATACTTATCCAATAAAAGAACTTTTAATTTAAGGTTAATTTGGTTTTAATTTTCATTACTCTTTTAATCTTCAAATGAAAGATAACTTTTAAAAAGAGTGCAGCCATTGATGAAAGAAAAATTGAAGTCAATATCAAAGAGCCTTAAAATAAATTTATTGCTTTAAAATTAAATAACAAATAATTCTCGAAAATAATCAAAACATTAATTTTGTCGAAACAAACATTCATTTAAAGATTTTATCAAAATTTAGGCCAATTTTAACTCATAAATGACTTTATATTTGATTTAACAGTTTATTTAAAATAAAAGAAAATATATTTTAATCGAAAAACTGTTGATATGGAGAACAAAATTGGCTTAAATTATAATTAGTGTTAATTTTTGGCACAAATTAAATGGTTTTTGGCTAAAATATAAAACTGAAATTCAAACAAAATATTAGATTTAAAGTTAATTATAAAAAGAATCCAATTATTAATACAATTAATGGCAGTGAAACCACCGGACAGTTGTGTTATTTGTTTGTCAACTAATGATTCGTCTTTTCCTTTACGTGATTTCAAGAAAAGTTCAATACTGATACCAGGGCTGTTTGCGAACCCATCTAACTCTTAGACCGCTATCAGTTCTAATCTTTATGGATGCGGCCTCACAGGCGCGCACAGTCTCTTTCACCGATTGCATCAAATTTTGTGCATTTCCGACCAACATTTCGGTTGCCTCTTGGTCTTCCTCTGAACCTATAAAGTGGTTTTAATATTTTAATAATTAAAAAAAAGTTAAGTGAAATGAGTCATTTGAAATGACATACCCTGAGCGCCCAACATTGTTGCCTTCACTGTTGAAAGGATACGGAGTTGAGTACCAATTGTAGGGATTCGTTCACAAACTTGAAGAATATTCTAAAAATATAATAAATATAAATAAATTCTGAAAAATATAAAAATTAATAGAAATAATGAAATGGCGTACAGTTCTCATTCTTTTATCTGTGCAGAGCTTTGCCTGATCTTTGGCCAAACGCGACACTTCTTCAGATGCCTCAGCAATAGCTTTGGCGCAGGCAATCAAATCTTTTTTAGTGCCGCCCTCTCCTCCGCACAATTGACTCAATCGAGCCATAAGAAGAGCCATCTTTTTTGCGGCGGCGATTATTTCATTTTCTTTACTCGACCACTGCTTTACTTCAAGATGGAGATCGTGTGCCGCCATCTAAAACACAATCAGTTATGAATTGTATTTACAAAATATGGTAAAAGTAATGATACCATAATCGGTTGATTTGGTTGCAAAACAGGGAATTGAATTTCAAATTCATCGTCTGTTTCTGGTGGTGGAGGTCTGGGAGGAGCCGTATCAACAACAGGTGGGGGCGGACGCGGCGGCGGTGCATATTCTTCAATGAAATATAAATTAATTGAATGGAAATTCTTAGAAATAAAATTAATTAAAATGAATGAAATTTGATGCCAACCAAAGCCTAAACTAAAAATCAAAACGTATTCGAAATTCATTAATAAAGATATTAAAGATATAACACTTGTTTTAAAACGGAATTCATCATGCTCTATTAAAATAGACAAATTAGAAGGTACAGCCAAAAAGCCATAAATTGGGGACATATCCAATGGAAGGGGTGGTCACTCAGTTCTACCTGTCTTTTCACTAAAAGTAACGACTGGTCTTTGACTTTGGATTTGAGGCACTGGAGTTCTTTGAGTCTCGATCTCAGTTCGAGTGTGAGTATGAGTTTGAGGTATAAAGTCATCCAAAGAAGAGAATATATCATTGTAATCAACTTCGGGTGGGCTCTGCGATATCGGCTCCGGAACTGATAATTGATTTTAATTCAGTCATCAAATGTCAATATAATGTCATTGACTTTCAGTACTTTTCATTTTTTTAATAATAAGAAAACTATTAAACATTAATTTACCGCTTATGCTGAGTGAAGATAAGTCAGGTGTGTCCGGAGATACAGCTTTTTTAACATCTGAGACGGCATTTATTAACTGATGATATATTTTAGTTACAATTAATAAAAATTTGAAATTTTTTAAACTATAGACTATAGACTCACGGCTTTATTGGAATCTCTCCAACGAGATATTGCTTTAGGGTCAGTGATGTTGATGGCCACATTTTTAGCATCTTGCACCATTGTTGGCACCGCTAAACAAATATCATTTTTACAAAAATATCTTATAATTGATAACTGTTTTGATTTTTGTATTAAAAATAAATTCCTTAAAATAAAGATAAGACGAACTCATTTGCAACTCATCGGCCGCTCTATTGACTCGACTGATGAAATTGGGATCTTCAGAATTATCGGATTCATTTTTGGCAACCATAAGGACTCTATTGGCCAATCGGGCGATATTTGAAGTGTTGTCAACCATACTTTGCGGCTGTCGGTTAACGATTGCGTTTTCACATAAAGCCGTATATTTAAGGATAGAATCCTCTGTAAAATACAAATTCGAAATATTATTAAGAATTTAAGAATCAAAACAAATACAGTTCTATACAATTATAAGACTTCAGTTATTATTGCAAAACATTTTAGGTATTATAACGGTATAAGTCTATGGAAGTGGTTTGGGTTTTGAAAATTTAGGTATAATAATGGTATGTCTTATAACTGGTGGGTATTATGTATATGAACTGTAAAAGTAATGAATTACCCGAAGCTTTGATGAAAGCGATGGTATCGACGGCTTCGTCGACCATATTTCTCATACTTTGAATGGTATCGGAGTATTGTTTTCTAAGGTTTTCAAAGTGTTCGTCGGCTGCTTTGTTGTCCGGATGACTTAAACGGATGCGACCGGCGTTTTGAAGCTGAGGGGTCAGACTTTCGATATGATTAGCAGAAGTCATTAATCCTTCTGCGAGTCGTTTGTTCGGAGCGCTTCCGGAGGCCACATTCCTTGCTGTTTGAACGGCTCTTTGAGAAAAATTGGATAAATTGATAGCTTTGTCCTGAAAATTGGTCTCTCTATTTGGCACTCCTTCGGGGGCTAAAACAGCTTCAGTGAACTGTTTTAATGGTGTCGTTATATCAATGAAATCCTCGACGACTCGCGTCACTAAAGCCTTTTCTATTTGTTTTTTGAGATCCTGTAGTTTATTTGATAAATTTTTTGCGACGGCCAACGCTTGAGGAGACCCGCCCTGACCTCTACGACACATATCATTCAATTGACGGCAAAGGGTCTCAACTTCATTGCAAAGACCTAATATGTCCTGTCTTTGAGCGGGTAAACAATATTGAGCCAAACGTCTTCCCTCATCAACTATTGCTTGAATTGCTTGAGAACCTAATCCCTTGTCATCGAACCCTGGATTACCCAACCATTTGAGTGCCTGTTCTACTCTTCCAGAAACTGTATGAGCTGGTTGTTGAACACCACTTCTCTCTACGTTTTGAATGGCGCGTCCGACTAAAGCATTCAACTCTTTAAGCCTTTGATCAATTCCTCGGGCGAGTGACTGTGCCTGAGGTGTACCCCCTTTCCCTTCGGCTCTAAGTTCACATAAAGCATTAGTCGTGGCAGTGATGTCTCCCACCATCTTTCGAATTGCATCTCTATCTGATGGAAGGGCTCTTTCGGCCACTTTTAGGGCGTAGTCCAGAATAGCTCTCAGAGACTTCTCACCCACTCCTCCGACAACAGCTGTTGGGTCTTCTAACCAGTCGTGAGCGGGTCTTAATTTGCCAATAATTGCGTTCTAAATATAAGATTTATTTTTTAAATCTGAATTGAATTATAAATTAAATACCTGTGCCTTTTTCATTCCGGTCAAGTTGTCGGCCTCCCACTCGTCCTCATCATAAGTTGTCAATTGGAGGACTCTAATGATTTCATTGATTTCATCAGTCATTCTCTGAGTCAAATAATTCCTATTTTCTGCCGCCTCTTCTGTTTTCTTTCCTTAAATATCACAAAATGTTTGAAATAAAAACAATTCGTCTGATATTTTGTGTTAATTCATACCCTGAACTAATAACTGGACGTATATCTTCATCGCACAAATCAAAACAGGAGCCAATGTCTTGAGTGAATCTAAAGAGCGTATGAGTATTTCGCGGTGGACCTGATGTGTCAGTTCTTTCTCTCTGTTATCGACATCGCGCGACACTTTCGTCAGACTCGGACTCAAATCCTAAAAATTATTAAAACAAATTAATTGAGTCAACGATTATAAATAAAAGCATTACTTTAACGAATTGAACCAAATCTTCCATCGTTTCAATGACTTCAGCGACGGCCAAATAATCCAAAACCTTTTTACACTCTTTTATTATTTTTCTAACTTCCGATTCATCGAAACATAAGAGAAGAGAAGACGTTCCCTGAAGTATACCTTTGATGTCAAACAAATTATTAAACAAAAAGTTAAACAAAATGAGAGCCAAACCGCGGGCGCCTTCGATCAGCTTTTTTCGCGCCGGTTGTGAGTAGGGATCAATTTTGAGCAAAGCCGACGCCTCTTCCAACAGTTTGGCCGCCCTCTCCACCCTTTGAAGGGCTGCCGGCATATCCTGACGAAGAATTTGATCGTCACTACTATTAATCGTCTCTTTTCCGACCTTTGATTTGAATATAAATATATTTTTAAAAAATAGTTAATAAAAACATTTGAGCCTTACTTTCACTAAATTAGTGACGGCTTTACTGACGGCCTGAACGGGCCTTTCGAGGTCTGGCATTGCATTTCCATCTTCGGCCTCTTCGTGAAGAATAACTAATCGCGAGACCTATTAATACATTAAATATTATCAGAAATTTATTTGTTTTGACGACTCTTTGCATTCATTAATACATTTTATAATATAAATAAAAAAGTTATTTAAGAATTAATAAAAGATAAGCCATCGATGACTTCATTCATTAGATATTAGTTATTATATGAGTCATCAAAGACTCGGAATTAATCTCAAATTATGAAATAATAGAATGAAAGTGAGCAAAGTGAGCATGGTCAAATGGTCATTTGCTCGAACATCACTCTATTTAGAAATACTAATTGAAAAAACAATGAATTAGTGATGATTTGCATCAAATCAATTAAATTGAAAGCAATGTTTAGTTTTGATGGTTTGGACAACAATTAAGACAATGAAAAAAATAAAGACATGACTAACCTGTTGTGCCACCGGTTCTAATATCCCTTCAATGGTTTTCGTATGAAAGACAGGCATTATTTCAATTAATAACTTAAAATCATTGAAAATAAATAAAATAAATTAAATTTTATAAATAAATTCAATTGTTTTTATAAGTTTTATATTATTTTCGAAGTATTTGTTGGGATTTCTCTGACAAACAGTTGAAGCAAATGACAAGTTTTGCCTTCAATGGCATTAAAGGCGTCTTTCATTCATCTGACGTAACATAAGTTGAGGCCTGTCTTCACACCAAATTTGGCGGCACATAAGCACAGAATAACTTTTA
>JAQIXI010001580.1:0-13085 GCA_034700165.1 Galumnidae sp. Gr-Ori-00277 | reverse complement strand
AAAAAGAAAAAAACGGATTTAAAAATATTTTCTCAATCAGTCTATTCTGACTTCAAATGTATTTCGTTATTTCATTCGTTGTTTTAAACCCAATTCATAGATCTCTTTCAAAATATAATTTATTATTCAAAAGATAACAAATTTTGAAGGTTTGATAGTTTTTCAGTAAAAAAAGTGAACAGAATTTCGATCTTTTTGTCAAATAAAGTATTAATAAGAAGAGAAAGAAGTGCAACGAAATTGCTTTTCAAAAAAATATTAAATTTTAGCACAAATTTTCTCTTATAAACACTTCGTTTCAATTTATTTAAACCAAGAATTTGTTGCATAAAATATCATTGAATTAATTTTAATTAAAATATAATTTAATAAAGACTTTATTATGAATATTGATGTCAAATATAATATTATATTATATTACATTCAGTGCTGTTTTGATGAAATTTATTGATTTTATTCCGAAAGCAATTCCAAAATGCTTTGAAATTCAGTTATTCTATAGAAAGTCATATATTTTATGCCGGGACGCTCAAGGCCTCAATAAGGGGGGTCTCCACAACTTTATATTCCCATTTGAATTGAAATCGAATATAAAATATATTTATATTTTAAAGAAATTGAGTCAGAATTGAAACAAACTTAAAATGTTGTTCACATTCTATAAGTTTAACTTCAATTTAAAGAAATTTATTTAAAACGCTTTTAAGTCTTCCCTAAAAGATTTGTAAGTCTCTAAAAGGCCACTTCTGCTCCACTCATAGTTTAGAAATTTGACTTGCATTGATCAGATGAACCACTAATACTAACTTGGTAATACTTTGCAATAGTGTAATCCGTAATATTATATCGAAATGAATGAATTTTTGAGAGTTGGGTTGAGTTGAGTTGAGTTGAGAGTGTCTCACATCAAACCATTTCAAATGACATTAAATCGCAAATAATATCTCTGAATATATAAATGCATTAAAAGTTTAAAAGTTTTTTTTTTGTCAAATATATGTCCAAAACATGTCTTAAAATAAGTAAATAAATATAACAAATGTTTTACTAAAAATAAGTTTCAACTAATTATTGAATGCGTAAAGAATTGGAGATATGAATGACTATCCGTTTATGTTATGTCCGATAATAAGTAAAAATAATTAAATTGGGTTTGAATTGAATTGGATGTCATTGAGTGAGTGTTGTTTTGTGGTGCAGTTACTGTCAGTGCTATCACTACTGTCTCTTCGCTGCTCTTTTTCACAATAATAGTAATGATAGCGGTATTCTTCGACTACAATTCTGTTATCCCTGTGCTCTATCCCTGTGCTGTTCTGCTGTTCTTAATAGTTAGCTGTGCCTGAGTTATACGGAGCGATCTATATGTGGGCCGTCGCTGAACACAAGAGTCATTGAGTTGTGTGTGATGTGCATCTCATAAGTCACATGACTGTAGACTCAATGCTATTCCGTTTCTGTTTTAGAGACTCTTTGCTCCGTTGACTCTGTCTGTGACTGTCGTACGTCTTGTGTTTGACCGGTATTTGCCGTTTTGCCAAAAAATTATAAAGATTTCTGGCGTTTATACTCTTGTTTAGTGTTGTGTCACTCCTGAGAGACAGTCATCTCTTATACAAGAGTTGCATCCATTTATTCAATACATTCTGTCATAGATTTAGTCATTGTTTTACTCTTTCCTCAAATGATTTTCAATGAAAACAATAAAACTGGGAATTCGTTAATATTTGCTAAACAATTGTCTTAATATTATTATTATTTTAAAACTCAATTAATGGCCAAAAGTGTCGGTATTTTAATTGAAGTGATATTAATATAAGTTTAATAATAATTGGATCACTTCTTCTAATTTGTTTGACAACAAATCAAAAGCCATTTAAGAAATTTAAAATTTGTTTAAATTATATAATAATTGTTAAAAACATTTGTATTATTAATATTTCTGTGATTTTGTGGTCAAAGCAATCATTTGTTACAATAAGAAGTTAAAAGTTATTCATAAGAAGAAGAAGTCATTGAATGTATTGAACGCCAAAAACCACTGAAATTATTGAATACTTGTCTGACATTTAATCTGAAGAAAAAATAGTGGAAATGTTTCCGACGCCTTCGAGTCAACAAAACGGCAATTCTTTACATCATATGCCGACAGAATGTGCTCTAAACGGTTCTTCTGCGGCCACCAATTGGCAAATGCTTTCGGCCGCTGACCCGTACGGTATGAAAATGCATCACTACTCGGATTATTTGGTTATGACAGCACTGCCCACACATTCACCAAACGATCCATTGAGTGCTCTGTCCACCCAATCGACCAATACTTCTGGTATACAACAAAAAGACACCACATTTACAAAGATTTTTGTCGGAGGGCTTCCCTATCATACAAATGATAAGTCTTTGCGACAATTTTTCGAGACTTTCGGCGAAATAGAAGAGGCGGTCGTCATAACAGACCGACAAACCGGTAAATCGCGAGGATATGGATTCGTAAGTGTTTAACAAAATCGCAAATTACTTATTAGTCGCCACACTTTAATCGGGGAAAAGCCATAAAACAATTAGCTGTACTGTCAGACCAGTGCTCACCCAAAGCTCACCCAAAGCTCAACCATTTCTCAGCGAAAACTGAGCCAATGGTTCGCCAGAGATATAATATTTTTTGAAAGTTCAAAATCCATCCTTGAGTTGAGACGTCTCTCACTTTTCCTGAGTTTCTGCTAAAAATAGTTTTGTTGAACAGAATTGAAATGAAAAATCACCATGATGCTCTAATTACAGCCATTTATCAATAGTTGACCCAAACCTTTGCCAAAAGCCACTAAAGGATTATTGTGTGCTTCCATTTAGGTTACAATGGCTGACAGGGAATCCGCCGAAAGAGCCGTTAAAGAGGCCAACCCTATCATCGATGGACGTAAGGCAAATGTTAACCTTGCTTATTTGGGGGCCAAACCGCGCACTAATATACAAAATGGTAAGACCTGTCACTCTTATTAATTACATGTCTTAAGGCTGTTCACCACTGATTGCCAAATATTTGCTCGCATTCTATGCTTCCAAACAATACTTAAAATATATCTATAGTTATATCAGAAAATATTTTTCAATTATTTCCTAAAATATCTTTTTATGAAAATTATTGGAATTGTTTTGTTGTTTTGTTTAACATATTTTCTTAATTAAAACCAGGAATTAGTAACTCATCATTAGTTGAAAATGTTAACAACAGATCTGTTTTTATCATTAATTATGAGTTTTTCTTTAATCTTAATATAAATGATTGTCGATTGCCATCAAAACGAGAGTTTAGGACATATACTGATATATCCTGAAGTCAGACAAACACTTCCGAAGACAGTTCTCTGATTCAGAAGAAAAAAGTGATAAAATCAAAGCAAAAGTGCATAAAATGTCGTTAAAAAAAGTATTTCTAAGCTATGAGTGAAGATCTCTATAATAAGAACTAATGCTTAGAGAATGTGAGGAAAGTATTGCAAAATAAGCACAATTTAACTGCATTTAAGTGACAATTTAGTAATCGTTCGCTTCAATGAACGACACAACTGTTAACCAATAAAATGTATTTTCTTTGTTTTTTGTCGGTTGTGCTCTGACTTTCACGACCGACAAAAACTGTGAAAATGAGACTTTTTTGCTCTTCTTCTTTCAATTTTATCACTTTCTCGCTGTTTTGCGCTAAAAATTAATTGCTATACATTGCTATACAGCAATACATCCATACATACAGATATACAGCGCAGCACTGCTTTTGCTAATTGACACACATCTGACTTAACGTTAATTTGCATTCAATCATTTGTTTTGTTTATAAAATTAGTATTAAATGTGAGATAACTTTCATAATATTCGCCAAACATTTAACTGCCATAAAGACCATAAGAGCAACAAAATCCAACTGACATTTGCACAGAATATACGCAGATTAACAATAAATAGAAGTTCATATGAATCATATATCACACCATACATACCGTCATCACGACTACCAAATAACCGCTTCTATTCTCTATACTTTTCCTGTGCTTTTGATAACTCTTAATGTGAGACAAATTTCAGATTTTTATTTGAAGTTTAAAAGAAATTCGAGACATTATTTTCATCTCTTTATTGATTTTATTTCTCTAATGTTTTATATATGAACACAACTTTTAAATGAAATATGATTTTAAAGAAACGATTATTAGAAAAACGAATCTCTTTTACTGGTTTTCTCTCCTTTTCTCTGTCATTGACTCGTTTCCCCTTTTGCCGAATCTCCGGCCAAAGAAAGGAAAAGAATTCAATCAAATATTTATTTAGTTATACAGACCTCAGAGAGTGAACGAGTATTTTCAGTAGTGGTTTACTTTTGATTTACTTTTTTTGGTTTTTTTTGGTTTCGTATAAGTTTTGTGTCGTATTTACTTATATTTATGAGTTTTTCATTTTTCTTGTCTCCAATTTATTCATCGACTAAATGATAGACTCTTAGAGTCTCTGAAAACAACTTCGAAAATAATTCACTTTTGACACCAAAAATATACTTTCTTTGCATTTCTCTCTTATTAGCGGTTTTTAGACTTCCAGCACATCATTACATCTATCATACGGCCAGTACTCCCCCTTATATTCCTGCAGCGCCAGGCCTTCTGTTGCCAACACCAGCGGCCGCACTGTCGCCAACCCACTTCTATGATTACCCGCCCACTGCATACCCTCCACCGCCACCCCCGCCATATGGGGCTCCTACTGTTTTTGATGCTTATTCTCCTTTTCACCCGACACACACTCAAAATGGTGCGATCGGGTCGGCAGCGGTAGCGGCTGCTGTAGCGGCGGCAGCCTCTGGTGGGAACATGTCAACGAGCCATTCTGCAGCTCACCATCCATTCACCCCATTTTCTACACTTTCAACAAATACAAGTTTAGCTGCAAACGGGACCGTATCGACCACTGGTGCCAATTATTTGGCGGCGAACGTCACTCCGACCACTTCGGTTTCATATATATCCGACACAAGAATGCAATAAATCAGTGCCTAAACATTATTTATATGATATTCAAACTTAAGACTAAATTTGTGGCAAAACATACGTTTCATTGAAAGCTATTAATGAGTAAAAAAGTCATTGCATTTATAACGACATAAAAATAGTTTAATATTGATATTCAGTAAATTCACATAATTTATAATATTATTACTATTGATATCGTATTATCACAAATCAAATTATACCTCACAATGAGTCACATCAATGAATCACTAATTATTGACAGAACTGTTTCACTCTTTTTATTAATGCGAATATTCTTCAGTCCATTCATAAAAATGTTGCCATTCATTGAAAGAACATTAAAATAATTTTAAATATTAAACTAAATATATATTCCTATAAATACATTAATAAATATCTATATAACAGTTTAATATACAATTAATTCAATTTCTGCTTATATTTGTGGTCCTATTTATCGCTTTATTTGTATAGAAAGTATAATTCCTTATAATATTTAAGTCATGTCATCATTCTTTCATCAATTGATCCATTGATTCATTCTTTTAATATAATTGTCGATAGAATTTTAATTAATATATTAATAGTAAAATAATATAAATATATAATATATATAATTATAGATATAAAGAATTAATAATTTTTATTAAACTATTCTTTTGGTTAAAATATAAAAATCTATAAAATAATGTAATTGTAATTCAAATTTCATATTTCATATAAAATCATCGAATAATTCTGAGTTATAGTCAATATTCTAGTCTTTAGATCTGGTAATCAGACTATAATTTAGTTCAATCATTTCATATTCTTTTCGGCAATAATTGAATCAACGATTAGTTCGTTGAATGAAAAGTGATTTTTTTGTTATTTACTGTCAATTAAGAAAATGAGCCGATCCTCAGATCTAATATCTAGTCCTTAACGGAATTTATGTTAAAAATCCATTGAAATGTTATTAATTTTGTAATTATAGTGCCTTTCGATGTAATATTCTGTGCCTTAAGGCCATCAATAAATATAGCATTCATTCACTACAAAATTATATCTAATCGAAGCTATAATTCATTTGTTATTAACTATTATTATAAATAATTCATTTTAAACAATATTTAAATTAATAATAACATAACATAACTAAAACCATATTTCCATTCATTATATTCTGTTTAGATCTAAGATTTTTCTTAATTTTCTAAAAGAGAATATCTTTCGATCAAAAGAAATGAACAAAAATTAAGTCGATTTGCGACTCATTTTCCAAAACTAAAAATTGTAATGAATTTCATGTTTTGTTATTCTTTTGATTCAAATAAGAAAACGATCGAAAGCATATTGACATGGATTTAGAAATTTACACATTTTTAGAAAATACCAAATCCTAAACTATCCAGGCTCTTTTCATAAGACTATTATTCAAAAGTTCTATTAATAGTTTATTTAAATTTGAAAAAAATGTGGACTAAAGTGACTAAAATATTAAATAACAACACTTATGAAAACTCTTTGGCTGTTAAAGTATAGGCAAATACTGACCAAACGCTCATTTTATGCTCTTATATCGACAATTTTTAGCTCTTCTTTTATAAATTGTTAATATTTTAATCAATTATTCGTTAGAATTATATGATTTGGAAAAAAATTTAAAAAAGTGTATTACTATAGGATTCCCAAAAGTTTGTCATAAAACGTGTTGTTATAAAAGGAACGTAACTTTTTAGGTGTATTTCATTCATTTGATTCAAATAATAGAGTTTTTGAATAATAGTTAATTAAAAGATTGTTGCTTGATTATATAAAAATTGTGTTTTTTCTAAAAGGTCTAAATTTCTAGAGGCAGACCATATAATTAGAATCATTGAAATTAGTTATTATTAGTAAATATTAATTATATTTAATATAATAGACATAAATAATTTGTTCAATTTTTGGTCAATTCTGTAATTGAGTTGACATTTATGTTAAAACTTATAATTTGCTCAATAATTATATCGATATAAATGTTATCATTATTTATAAAATCATTTAATATTTATTCTAAGAAAAACAATAATTATTTTTTGCTTAAAATTTAGTTATAAATTAACAATAGTTTGAATTCGAGGCCATAATTTGATGAAGAGATTAATTTAATGGTTTATATTTAAAGGAAAACAGTTTTGGCTCCAAAAGCGTTGTGTTATTTGCATTAAAGTTAAATGTGTTGCGACTCTTAATAGCCTTAAAACTCGAAAATTAATTGCTTTTATCCTTCAATTTATGAGATATTTAATGGGAAACAATTCTTGAATGCTTTCAATTCTGTGCTTTCATCACATTTTTCACGATTAATATATTCACAAATCATTTGAAGAAAAACTATTCTTATTTTTTAGCCAAACTTTTCATCTATTATTAAATATCTTAATTTGAAATCATTTTATTATCGATTCAAACAATTATTCAAACTATAAATCTATGAGACATTCAAACGTCAAAACCATTTGAGGCTTTCATCGATCGGCCGATACTTTAATGACTTCAATGAAAAATTCAAAATTATTGCAAACTTTAATTTTATTCTTCTTTAGACCAAATGATTACAAATAGAGTTTAATTTAAGTATAATTTCTTATATAAAATGAAGTCATTTCTTAAATAATACTCACAATTATTAATATAATAAGTGATTCACAAATTATTCACTCAAATGTTAAAAAATAAATAAATTTGTTTAAAAAAATTAAGTTTTATTTACATTTATATCAATCATTTCAATATAAAAAAAAGATTTATTCGTTTTAAACGGAAATACAATTGGATTTCGATCTTTTAGGAGCGGAACCACCGCTCGAATCAAAATTATTTATAGAAGTATTGTTCTGAAGGGCTTCAGAGAATGTGGGCATTAATTTATGTACAATTTTCTTGAAATATCTCTCAAAAATGTTGTAGTCATCCATAACTTCAGGAGTTATCTATTATTTAAAAAAAAATGATTAACTGAATCTTCATTTAAACTTAAATTTATTCTTACGCTTCTATTCTTATATCGCGATAACAATCTTTTTATATCATCGATAAATTGAATTTCATTTTCATATTCCTTGTTATCTAGTTTCTTTTTGATGGTAATTAAACAGATATTTTGATGAATACTTTCAGAAAATGGAGGTTTGAAGTCATGACTCTTTTTATGACATAAAAGATGCAATAAAACCTTTTCGCAGCACTAAAACAAACAAATTTATAATTGAATCAAATTTATAAAAGCGAACGAACCCTTTGCTGGTGATCATTAAGACCAGGTTTACGATTCCGGGAGGGAACGGCTACTTCTTCTAATGATTTACATATCGTACAAATGAATGAAGTTCTAAACAATAGTAAAATTAAAGGAAATATATTTAATCATTGATAACTCTGATAGAGTAGACATACTCAGGCATTTTTTTGAGTTCAGGGACGTGACACTCGCAATGAAAAGCTCGCGGACAGAGTGAACAACAAATGAATTCTCCGTACTCTTGAGTACAGACAACACAGTCTGCTTCGTCATCAATTACCTCTTCATCTGTTAAGTCTTCTTCTCTTTCATCAATCATTTCGTGCGAATCATTATTAGTATTTTCACTTTCATTAGTGATGGGTGAGATTATAGCGACCGGTGCTGAGGAACGAGTAGTCGATGTATTTTCTTGATTTTCTTCATTAGTATTTGTATTTTCATTTGCAATGTTTTGAGGCGAGGCTTCATTTGATAATTCAGAAAATAAAGAGGTCACTGACGGAGGATTAGAAGTGTTGGGCACAATTATTTCTTCACTACTATCGGTCGGAACTCTTGTTTGAACCAATTTCTCACTTTCAGTCGAAGACTTCTCTTTATTACTCTCCGTTGACTTCTCAGTTGTTTGAATAATATTTGAAAGGATAGGCATTGAGAGGGAAGTCGTTTGATTTGAGTCAATAGAACTCTTTTGGATAGGAGGAACTGAATGCTGAGCAGCACTCACAACACTGGCTGTGGTCACCCTTTCAAGTGAAGGCAGAGTAACAGATGTATTGGTTCTGCTTTGATTCACCGAGTCTTTCGAAGTTCTTCGTGGTTGTGATGTTACCGATGCTATCGGTTGTGTTACAGATGCTATCGGTTGTGTTATCGGTGCTATCGATTGTGTTACCGGTGTATCGGGAATATGCAAGACATATCCTTGGTCACAAGCGGGAAGCGATTGGCTCACAGGAACAGTCAAATTAGTCGGGTTAGTATTAGCGTTCTGTGGGATATGAATATTAGATAACATTTGTGGGAAATTTTTATCGTTAAGAATTTCATTTACCCTTTGAGTTAAAGGAGTGACAGTTATGTTGGGAGGAATGTCTTTTAATAAATTATGTTTTATTCTTTGAATTTCTTTTTCTCTTAATTCGTGTTCACTTCTTCTTCTTTGAGTCAAACCATTTTGTGTGTCACTCGGGTTTGAATTCTGTCGATTCAAATAAGTATTCGTTGTTCGCGTCAACTGAGAAATATATGGCGAAGTCATTGTCGACTGTTGTTGACTCGTTGTCGGATATATTACGGTTGGATTAGTTGTGCCCATCGATTGAACGTTCGTATAATTCAATGTATTTGCATAAGTGGTTGGATTTGAAGACACATTTAATCCCTGTCCTCCGCTTTGGATTCTGTGGTTTTGATTAGAAGTTTCATTAGAAGTGAATCCAGTGTTTCTAAAAATAGACTCCTTGCTCAATATTTCAATTACCGCTAATCTATAAATGTTTACGATTTAATACTACAAATATTGTTAATTGAATTTTGTCTAATAATCTATTTTAGAAATCATTGATTATTTGGTGATATATTTATCTCTAAATGAAAGGAAATGAGTTCTCACCGATACATTTGTTGATTCGGAATCTGAATTGAATTTAAAGAAACGTTGGGTCCAATGGTGTTGTTATAGGATTGAGTGGTCGGAACTGTCAGCGCAATCAAAGATTGGTTTGGATGAGACTGTGTTGAAGCCGGTAATCTAAAAACTTGTGGCTGACCATATGCCTGACCACTGAGAAGACCTGTTTGTGGTATAAAATTACTTTGCATTCTATGCATAGATTGCATGGTGTTATTGATTGGCAAAGAATTGTTTAAAGCAGTCGGTGGGACCTCAGAATAGAGTGAAGTTTGCGGTATTTGAGGCGATAAAGAGTTCATAGATATGAACGATGGGTACGATTGCATTTGGTTCGGGTAGTTATTATTCTGATGAGTATTATTGGTGAGCATAGCTGACATTTCTTTGTGATTACCTTGGATTATTGATGTTATGGCGTTATTTGTAGTCATATTTTGTGGATTAGGGTTTCGAGCGATTTGTCTGACGGGAGCTCTCGTTTGTTGATTCGGATTATAAACTGAATTTGCATTAACCGATGGTCTAATCATTGGATTATTTGATTTAGTCATTCCTATTATAGATATGTCGTCATCAAAAGGAACCAAATTTCTATTATTAGTATTGACCGCATTATTATAAGAGGGTAATTGTGGACCTAAATTAGGGGTCATTTTGGGATCGTCTGAAGTTTCAATTTTAAAGCACATATTTATGACCCCATCAATCATTCGGCCGACATCGAACTCGTGGCCCAATCCTTCGCCTTCAGATAAAGCGTCTTTTACTTTGATAGTGAAGGGTGTGATGAAATCGGGATGACTGCACGGCTTATTTAATAGTCTTTGCAACTGATTTCAATACAATGTTAAATGATTTCAAAAATTTATTTAAAAAGAGGAATACCTGAGAATTGAGTAAATCTTGTGATTTCATGACACTCATCGGATCATTCAGTGCCAAAATAGTGGACATGAATTGTTCCATATATACGAATGAAGTATTCATTTGTTTCAATTGATCCTTCTTTTCATTATATTCCTTTTCTTTTTGATCACAAATAGTATTGATTTTTTCTAAAAGAGTTTTTCCTAATTCAGTCACTTTTTCCTCCAATTTTTTGACAATAGTTTTAATTGTTTCGATGCACTCTTTCTTCTGTCCACTTATGTCCGCTTCAATTGTCTCAAACTTTTGGAGAGTATTTTCTGAAAAACTTCTCTTCTCTTTAATTTTATCGACATTTTCTTTAAAATTGTTGTAAAATTGGTTTAATTGTTTGTCATCTTTTGTGTCCTCATAAACGTGTAAATTGTGTTCCTTTAGTATACATCGACAACAGTACGGCTTTTGACAGGTCTTACAATAAACTGTTAACTCCTCCTAAAGAAAATGTCAGAAAGTCTTCAAATAGAGTTAAATACACTTACGTTATGGTCCGGACATATATTTGTGATGTCTTTAGAGACCACTATTTTTGTCTGTTCGTCCAATTCATGTGTTTTGAAGGTTTTAATTGTGTTGTGAAGAGAGCGACAGTCCTCACAAATCCAATCACATTCCTTACACTGAATGAGTGCGGGCTTATTCTGTCCCTCACATAACTGACAAATCGGGTTTTCATTGGACTCATGGCGAGAGCCATAAATTTGTTGAAAATAATTAGGAATACAATCCTGGGCTGAATATTCTTGCAAACAAACATTGCATTTGAAGCGTGAGTTTTCTGTTTAATTAAATTATTTATTAGTTTTAAGTTTTTTTTATTGAAATTCTCTTAATTTAAATCTAATATTTTATTCGATTTCAAACAATTTTAACAATTTTTTTCATTTAATTTCAAAAACAAAAATCTGTTTTCAATGAAAGAAATGTTTGCCTTTAAAAAGTGATTTTCATTATCGTTAACGCGATTCTCATTAACAGTTCGAGCACTTCAAGTGATCTCTTTATCGAAGAAGTGGTAAAACTTCATGTTTTCAATAGCAGGTGATCTTCATTACAGTTAATGATTGTCATGTGTTTTGTCTTTAAGAGCACAAAATGGTAACAAATTGTCTTTAAAATGAATTATTGTTTCAATGATATAAAATGTATCGCTTTTTATAATATTATCATAAAATTAATTAATTATTTAATATTTGAATTGAAATAAAAAACAATTCAAAAATTATGTCATTTAATGAATCAGTAAATGAGTTAAACAACAAAATAGTAAACAAAAAGTCTTTTTTATAGATCTCTTGATTTTTGAAAAACTAGTCGACGGGTGGACTCAAATTAATGTAAGTATTTGTTAAGAATATATAATTTTGTGTCTTTGAGGCCATACCTGAGTTGTTGGTTGTGTTGATTGATGTAATCAATTGATTTAAACACTCAAAACACGAAGAATGACAACAGGGAAGTAGCTGTGGCTTTGAACTCCTGTCCATCTGTTTATTACAAACACTACACGAAGACAATTGTGTCCAAACGGTGTCCGAACTTTCGGCCATTTTTTAAATTAAGTAATTTTTAAAAATTAATTGAAAATTATTATTAAATTAAGAAAAGGTTACGTCATCTCAAATGTTCGCTTAGAAATGAGTCGATCACTGATTTAATGAATAATTGGTCCCCAAAATAATCCCAAACGTTATACAAATGTAAACTACAGTCTGAGGCCCGCCGGCAGTCAATCGTCATATAATCAACACTTGCTTTTTGGTCACTAGTTTTCAGAGACCTTTTGAACCTTTCCTATGGAAGTCATAATATTATGAAGACTTGATTTAAGTCAAACCAAATTTAGGCAAACGATTTCTAGAGACAGTCAGTCAATGAAAATCGAGTCCCGACTGTATATATTTGTAGAGATGGACTCAAACCTATTGATTCACAATTTTTAGGGAAAATCTTTGCCAAAGTTTTTGGTAAAATTATTCAATAATTGAGAGCAATGGCCCCAAACTCATCACTGAAGTACCCTTTCATTGAAATGAGTGCAATCCTTAATAAGAGTAGTGCGCAGTCTCTCACACTATTGAATCAAAATTTCCTCCAATCAATGGTTTGACTTTCATTCAAAATTTATATAATATTTTGCATTTGTGACACATTTATTGCTTAACACTTCGTTACCTCATATAATCATTTTTGTGATTCAAATTTTTGAAGTTATGGGAAGTCATAATTAAAACTT
>JAQIXI010001579.1:0-13091 GCA_034700165.1 Galumnidae sp. Gr-Ori-00277 | reverse complement strand
AAACTTTTTGTCTATTTATCAATAAAAATGAGGAGAAATAAAAAATACATGTAATCTATGTATTGATGAAAATATCAAGTTAAATAATATTAATGTATCATGATCATATAAATGGAAAACATGGAACTCTTCTTTTAAAAGATATTAATTTTGAAAATACCGGCAATTCATCTGTACGTTACAAATAAAAGTCAAGATTTTGTAAGAAAAGAGTGCAAGAACCTTTACTAATTTTGATAATTCTTACACGGATAAAATTGAAGCCTTATAATATAATCATCAAGATAAAATTCAAAATTACAATTCATTATTAAGTTATATAAAGTCATATAAAGATCAATAATAAAGGATACCATACATGTATTGAACACCAATTTTAACATTTTTTTCAGTCATTTTTCAAAGTTATAGTTAATTATGATTTAAAGTTTGAATTTTATCTTTTATTACAAACATTTGACCATGGTACTTTTCAACCATATGTGAATACTTTCAATTAAAAAAAACATTTGAGAAATCATTTGAATAAATGCTCTTTTAAGATGAATGATAAAATGATCAAATGATCAAATGATCTTGGTTTAAACCAATATAACGTCCATAAAATTATGCCTAATTTTCAAATATTTTTAAAACAATCGATTTTTAGGTCATTCGTTAATCAATTGATCTTAAAATTGAAGCCCGACTTTACATATAAAACCATTTATTAAAAGAATATAAAATTGTCAATCATTAAAAGGTAGTGTTAGCAGCCATGGTTTATGCTTGCTCATTTGTTTAATGATACACAATTTAGTGACTTTTATAATGGCTTTTATATGAGTCTAATATTAATTTAAAGTTTTATAAAACATAAGTAATGTTGAGATCAATAATTAATTTTCATAAAAAACGAAAATTGATTGGAATAGAGTGTAGTCGAGAATCACTAAAATTTTGTCATTCATTTGATTAAAATTAAAGAACACTAATAAAGATATTATGGTTTTATCCTAATATTGGTATAAATTGGGCTCTGAATCTGAGTATACTCTGGTTATTGAATCAATGGAATAATAGTATGATTTGTATGCAAATCGTTGACAAAAAGGATATCTTTTATAATACGGAAACTAAAAACTATAAATATATTGATTTGTTTTTTATAAAATGTGAACTAGATCATTAATTTATATAAGTACTAGATCAATTATATTAGTAAAACTCAATCGTACAATAAGTCTCAATTAAAGGAACTCTAAGTTTGAACATTTAGTCAAAATTTTGGTTTCTTTCAAAAAATACTAATTTAAAAACTTAATATTAGTTTATAAAAACTACCTTGGACGATTAAAAATGGAAATCAATTTAAGTTTTCTTTTACCGAATGATTCCAATTATCAATAGATTCTAAGATAAATAGAATAAATTGTAATGAAATCAAAGAATATACAAACTAACTGGATACATTTAATGTTATATATAAGTATCGATTTTGATTTTGCTCATGGCTTTTATGGCACACACATGGCTCTCACCGATGTGTTTGTGCCGGTTCTGTGTTTTTTGTGTCGTTTTATGTTTGTCTAAAAAAAACTTAAAATATTAAAAACGTATATAAAGTGTAGTTTAAATGTGTTTTCATTTTTAAATTAAAGACAATTCTTATATCACTAGACGTCATGTTCTCGACTTCTATCAGAAACGGGTGACTCTGATTTTGTGTCATCAGTTGTAGGGGTCTTATCTGCAGATCGATGTCCGAGTCCGCTGTCGGAGCAATTCTTTTCTGATGAAGAGGAGGCCGTTTCGGCCGCATTTAAAATACTCTCTTCTTCTGAGTGTTCGCCACTATTATGACCATTACTTTGCTTACTATTAGTCGAACAATCGGTTGTTGAACCGCTTTTCTTATTCTTTCGTTTTTCCTCAAGTTTTGGACAGTCGGCGATCAAATGTTCTGAATCTTTGCAGTGATGGCACCGTTTAGGTTGTGGTCCTAAATTGCACTTGGCTGCGATGTGGTTCGCAAACTCACCACAATTATAGCATCTAATTGAGTAAATTATAATTAAAATCAAGTACTACTACCACTACCCTGGGTAGTACCCTGGGTAGATCGTCATTTGCCTATATTTTAACCTTTTATTAAACTACTTTTTATTAGAGATATTTTCTATATCTTTAAACTTATTGTAAGTCTTAAAAATAACCTTGATTAATTATGTGTTCAACCAAAAACAGCCAAACTTTGATTAATTATAACTTTAAACTTATATACTATTAGTCTATACTTCAAATGTGACTCAATATTCAGATTTAAATTTATAAAAATAAAATTAATTCATTTAATTCTAAAAATATTTTAGTTTTTATTAATTTTACTAAATATTTGTGTTTTTAAAATGTAGCTAGATAAATATGTAGATCAGTGAGTTTAAAAAGAAAATAGGACTTTTAAATTAACTTTTAATTATTAGTTATGATTGTTAATTAATATATTCAATACAAAGAATATATTCTTGACTTATGAATAGACTGTCGAAAGCGAATACTGACATATCTATTGATAGTCTATTGAATTACTTATTTGGCATTAAATGTATTAACGATTAAAAATAGGATTCGAAGACATTTTTAAATATGTCTTAAATATTATCTCAATTAAGTTTCAGTGACTCATATGACTCAATATTTTATGATATTTTTCAGTTTTTTCTAAGAAAATCGAAACCATTTTATTTAAAATATAGAGAGATATGGATGCGGTCAAGGATGTGGTCAACCCGTTTGGCTGCAAAACAAATATAGTCTTTAAACCATCACTTTTTAGTAGTGTTTATATAGGATTTGCTTTTTTAAAATTAGTTGATTTCATTGGTTTTTTGACCTAATCGGGGTTCACCTATTTGGGATGACCTTTTGGGGGTTCACTTAATCTTCACTCATCCATATTATAATAATTGTCATAATTTTAAGGAATAGTTATATAAAATAAAGGGATATATAATTATAAAATGTGTGTAAATGAATACCTAATCTTTTTGAATTTCTTCTTAGACATGGGTCTTCTGTTGGAACCTTTACATTCGACGCCCTCAACACCTGAAACCACAGTAGCCTCCAGTCCTTTATCTGAGACCTTGCATTCAAATTCGACCTCTTCTTCATCGCCAAGACTTCTAAATCCGGGCATTTTTATCACTGACTGTAAGGAAAATAAAATAAAATGAAAATCAATGAAACATTTTCAGTGTCAGTACTATTGAGTCGACCAGTGCTCAACTGTTTAGATCAAAACCTATCGATAGCACAATTGCCAATTAAGTCATTCTGGGTTTTGGCGTTTTATTACTGACAATAATTGTTTTCACAATGAGAACCAAAGACAGGGAAAGGTTAGGTCAACGTTTCCACATAGACTTTAAGTATAAAATTATCAATGAAAAGGACAGCTGTAAAAAAGTAATAGACATACGTTTGGAAAATACTTTTATTGCTTTTGTCTTTAAAAATAATTTATTCCATCAGAACTATCAACAAATGTCCAAAAATAGCAAATATTTTAATTTAAGTTTTTATATTCAATAAATGACTTCATTTATGCATTTTTTGTGGTTTATATTAATCACAAAATTTAGGAAAAAATGATAAATAAATATAAGTACTACTAATTTGATGTCCCAAAAGAAAAATTTAATTAATGGGTGAATAGTATTGAAGATAAGTTAACAAGGTTAAATAAGTTTAACTAGTTTAACAAAGCGAATCACTAATCACACTAATTGTGATTTTGTGGTCTTTTGTTTTTCTCTGATCACAGAAGAGTCAATTCGACAGATTTGAGACTAAAATTGAAGTGAAGCGAATCAGTAGCAGACATACACATCAAACATACAATTGTGACTCTGGAGATGAGTGCCATTGATAGCAGGTCTCCACTAAAAAAGTCAATTAATCATTATATGATCACTGATATTATGGGATACCAATTGTAAGATAGCAAAATGGCAACATTGCTGGATGCTATGATGGCTAGATGGCTAGGTCACATAATATATATTTAGAAGCACTTATTGAACATATTTACCAAATTATATGATATACATAACAAATGACTGAAGAGTAGACACTAATGAGTAGAACTAAACAAAAAAATATTCGCTATATTTGAGTACTAATAAACTGAAATAAGTTCGCAATAGAATCAAATAAAATATACCGAACAAAATAAAGTTGCAAGTTGAATGTTTCAACTTGAAACCTACATATTTATGAATGAAACTACTGAATGAGAGAATGAAAAGATTTCCTTTTGAATGACTTTTGTGTAGACTTAGTGTGAGTTAAATAGCAATAAATATTTTAAAATATTTGAGCATTTTTTAAGTTTTCATATGAGCCTCACTTCCCAAAGAAAAACGATTTTCAGATAACACACACATCGCTCGGAGGAAATCTTTTTCACAAAAAATCTTAAGAGTGGTATATGTGTCGACACGTGTCTCACACGCGAGACTTCTTTCTTGTGGTGAATGAAAAGAACCCACAAATAGATTGAGGGCCCGAACATCAAAGCATCAAAATCTTATGCAGTGTAACACTATTTCCGGAAAGTCTGGGAAGTTGTGACAATCCATTGTATGAGAAACTTCGCATCTCTCTCTCTCTCTCTCTCTCTCTCTCTCTCTCTCTCAACAAAAAATGAATGAAGAAAACGATGTTATCCTATATTTATGTTTAGTTAAAAACATTATATATATTTTATATCGTTATTTCTTTAATATTTTTCAGTGAAGTTAATGTTTGTTAGCGTTGGACTGTTTGTTGGGCACGTTTTGTCTGTCGTTCCCTCTTTTTCACTATTTGTTTGATCTAAAAATTATTGACGAGACGTGCATTGAATTTGTCGTCAATTAGTGAATATAATTTTTAACGCAATTATAGAAACAGTTTTCGACGAAATATAAAATTGAAAGAAAACATTAGAAACTTTTGTATCGAATTTTTGTTTGTTTTTATTGAATAAAACAAATGCTAAGAGAATGTGAAGTCATTCCCCGAAAATTCATATAAAATGAAAGTATTTCGACATAACTTTATTTAATTAATTCAGAGATGGGTATTACCAGAATAACCCTTGATATCGAGAACCTGGCAAAAGAGCCACCCTTGGGAACTACACCCCCGCAAAGCTACACATCTAAACCCCCTGAAGTGTGATTCTTTGGTTATCCCTGATTTAAGCTCTATTTTAAATCTAAAATCAATAATTGATTCAATCGATGAATTATCTCAAATACAATGTTTATAACAATTTCTTATTATAGCGCTGTCTATAGAATTAAGCTCTTGGTCATCTCTGTTTTAATTCTTTGACGTTTATTGTAAATGTGTTTTCATTTTTTCTTTGAATTCTATAAATCTTTCAATTTATAGTAAAGTTAATGTAAGAGAAGAAAAGTCATAATTCACTGCAATATAATAATAAAAATGGTTGTGTTCTACGACTCCAACAATCTAATGGTCAGTTTAGATTATGGCGCACCAAAGGAGAGGGCACAAACAGGGCATTACAAGGGGAGGGAGGAGAGAGAGAGAGAGAGAGAGAGAGAGAGAGAGAGAGAGAGAGAGAGAGATGGCAACTGGCAGAGTATGACACAAGTATTGCCATTATTAGGAGCACACAGTAGTGACCATTTAAAGTGAATTGGAGTTTATAGCAGTTGTGCAGAGATAGAGCCAAAGCGTTTCCTTATCGCACAACCATAAGTCAGATGACATCTAATCTCATATCATTTTACATTTGGAACTCTAAAAAAGTGGACAGCATTAAGAATAGGACAGACCGTATATACAACACAGACTTTTCTCAATAGTCTGAAGTTTAAGCAGAGGACTGATTGCCAAAATAAGGCTGTCCTCTCTACTCATTGAGGCAGATCATAAGCAGGCAATAAATAACAATTACTCTCTCTTGAAGGCAAACTGTATTTATACTATGAATGTGTTGTGTGTGAGTTGGTGTGAGTGTGTGTGAGTACATAACCGATATATAAACTGCTTCTCTGACTCGCATACGAGAAAACATATCTAATCGCGAACTTCGGATATACTGGAAAACAAGTCGTTTCCGAACACTCCTCAGATCAAAGCCATGACAAAACTGTTCACATCGACCAACACCTAAATATTGGTGAATGAGATATCTTTTCTCTTAACAATTACTTCTATACAACTTTCCATAAAATTAGTGACATTTTTCTTATTGATAACTGAATCCATGCCTTCAAAAACAGGCAAAAGAATAACAAAATCATTGACTCAATGGTTGGCACTACAACTCCTCTAAATATAATTATTTGCAGTCCATTCACATAACGCTATACTTTTGTTAATGGCTATCAATTTAAGGGATCGCAACTAAATATCTTCCAATATATTAGAATCGAGCAAAATTAATATCCATTAATATTAATATCGATTAATATTTATTAAAATCGATTAAATAAATAAAATATTAAATATTTGTCTTAAATAACAAAGTTTTCATATTTTCAAATGTAATTCATTTAAAACGAAACAATATTTACAGAATTGACAAAAATGTCAAATGAAGTGCTTTTTTATTTTTTAGGTAAAGAATAGTGAAATATAAGTGGATTTTGAAGGCAACCAATCGAAGAATAGGGAATTCCTTTTCGAATGATTTTATTTTTAAATTTAAGGCTAAAATTATTTTATAGCCATAGAATAGAGGAGAGGAGGAGATAACGCCATAACATGAGAGGAAAAGAGGGGTCAGAATTTTATTTTTATATTATAAAATAGAGGGGACACAGAGATAGAGAAGTGCTTTGAGCGCAACCGCACTCAACAATTGAATGGCACAGCACTAAAACTAGTGACGAACTGTAAAACTCTAAAATATAAGGCAATGCACACAAAAATGTTATACAACGAGAATAGGCTCTGATTTCATACATTTTAGATTTATCGATCGCATGCCGTTCGTGTGCGATGGGCTCTCAATGGATGGGGAGAGGAATAGTAGGGATAGGGAGGCAGTCATAGAAATAATTTCTCTTAACAAATAAAATATAAAGTTTTTATAACCGCTATATTTCTGTATTGTTTGCTTCACTGCAATACAATATTTAAGGATTTCAACAACAAATTCATCGCTACATCTCTTTCCTTGAATTTTAGAAAATATTTTCTAAAACACAGAAAATGTAACAAAAAAGGTATATATAAATTGAACTTTAGTTAAGCTCAGTTTTGTCGAGTCTGTGCCCATAATAATAGTGTTTGCTTTGCTTTTTATATACATTTTAGAACAGCACAAACATTGAAGAAAAAATAGCTTTTATAGAAAATAGAGGCTCACTATTGGGAAATGGATTTTTATTATAGATATTGGGATTCAATTCATCTCTATTTCTCTCCTTTAAGTTCTCGCGTTTCAGAAAAATTTCTATCACTGTCTTAAACAGAGAACAGTATAAGAGAAGAGTACATCATTTTGGTCAGCATTTTTGCACTCCAAGTGTTTCCATGCAAAAAGAGAACACAAAATATAGTTTTAGATATAAAAAAGAGAAGATTGTGAACGATTGACTCAAAATTGCTCCTCCGATAAGTTTTGAACTTTTCTTCTCTCACTTTCTCACAGCCATTACACACAAATAGTGGCAAAAAATGATAGCTTTGGAACTCACAATTGAATTGCATTTTTCTCTCTCATACTGTTCTCTCGTTTTTCTCTTTTCTTTTCACTCTAACAGTAAAACTGATAATAACTGTTCTCTAACTCTAATGCTGTGAGCAATAAATACTACAGCGCTATAGGATGTGTGGATATTCAATACTTTCATTTGGAGCTCAAAATTTCTAACTTTAGACATTTCCTTACTTTAATAATAATAATAATAATAAAAATGTTTCAGAGATAATCAAAATTAATTGGATTTGGAACAGCATAAAGTCATGAAGTCATTGGGTTAGCACTAATCTTTCACATTTAAAGTATATTTTTTGTATAATAGAGTTGCCATTAGTGTTGGGCTCTATGACTCTGTAAGAGGTGGTCTCTCACTCTCTCACTCTCTCACTCTCTCACTCTCTCACTCTCTCACTCTCTCTTAACAGTAATATAAAAATCGGGTCCAATACACAAATGAAAAATATTTTTTATTGATCTGCAAAATATTTTTCTCTTTCATTCGTTGAGAGCATTGGAAGCGTTGGAAAAGCATTTTTCGATTCTAAAAGTTAATGTATGTCCACTGGAAAGTCTCATTTGAGAAAAAGTCTTTTATGTTATCGAATGGAAGACTGAAATTTCTTTTGCACCGAAAGCTCTTATTTTATTTTCCATCATTTGATAGATTTTTCTCTTCTCTTTTGCTTTACTCTGGAATCGATGTTTTTATTTATTTTCAAAGTTTAATCTATTACTCCACTCCTGAGTATAAAATCTTGTTTTGAATGCCTGCCATTCGCGACAGAATACAGTAGAGAAACAGCACAGAATACAGCAAACTTGACATACAGTGAGTTAGGGGTGCATTACTTTATAGCTTCATTACTAAAACTTTACATTAGTTTTAGAGAAAAATAAGTTAAAATGAAAAAATTCCATATAATTGAATTGTGCTCATCGTTAATGTAAAGCGTCAATCGATCCCAAAATAAATTTTGCTTCAATACTAAAGAAAATGTTCAGCCCTTATATTACAATAGTTTCAGTTTGATTTTGCCCTTTCCCTCCCTTCGACCATACAATCTATTCTTCTCATTCTTCCTTTTTTTATATTATTGTTTTTATTTCTTCGATTATTATTCCGAACAACGAATAAAACTAAAATCAAATCAATAAAAATTCTTCGCATTCAATGGATTTTGAAATTAATGAAAAACCATTATTTCGATTAAAGTGAATACAATTTTCTTCTTTTTTCACAAATACTAATCCAAATGTCAAATGTTTTACTTTTATTCGATTTAATTAAAATCTCAATTTTGACCCAAACCTCACAAAACTATATTTATTGTTAACTATTTTTTCTATTTTTCATTAAATTTAATAAATTTAAACTAATTTGTAATAAATATTTATTTAAGCCATCAATTATTAATATTAACTCTATGTATATCGATTACAAAAATATTTAGAGAATATACATAATTATAAAACTACAGGACCTTGGTTATTTCTTTTGAAAAGTATAGCAGAGTTCACAAGGAATGTCATAAAAGACTAAATTCTGATAAATGGAGAAAATAACGCCTTTAGGATATATATATTGCCAACAATTCTGAGAAAAGATTCAACTGAGAGCTCCGAGAGAGAGAAAAAATGTGAAATTTTTTATCAGACGCACTGCAGGCAAACTTATATTATATGGTCATAAGTTTTGTGGTATATGTGTGCTCTCACTTCTCTTCAAAATGTAATATCTAAAAAAATATGAGTCAAAGTTTTTATCAGGAAATTCAAGATTGAAGAGAGAGGAGAGAGAGAGGAGAGAGAGAGAGAGAGAGAGAGAGAGAGAGAGAGAGAGACTGTGTAAAAGAAATCAAAACTCTGCACAACTATTAATTTGAAAGGCATTTGAGCATCACTTATAGCACACAACAAATAGTCAATCACTGATTTGACAGTCGACCAAAAAGAAAGAAACAGTAATTTTATTCATTGATTTCTCAATAATGTGTTATTTTAAATAAAAATTTTGTATTTTTTATTATTAATTTTTTGAGTTTATTCGATATATAACTGAAAGTATATTCGCAACAAAAGGTTTTCAAAGTTAAGAATAAGTATAGAAATGATTAAAGAATATAATGTTATTGAAAACAAAAAATGTCATTTCCTCGATATGAATATAAGCATGGATTGTTTTTGCTAGGATATATTAATAGAAATAGAAAAATTACATTTATTAATTTTTGACCAAAAGTTAACATTTAATTTAACTTTTGAAGTTATCAAGCTAAAGTTAGATATAAACCCTTTTTTCAATCATAAAATTTTCTGATACAACTCTAATTTAAATTAATAACTAAATTATAAGATTGTAAACGTAACTTGGTTATTTCTTGAAGCAATTTAATATAACATGTTGTAAATCTATGAAGAAATAGAAACCTTCTGGAGCTGAAAATTTGTTGTATTTTGCGCTCTGTTCTGGAAACTTAACGTTATTATTCTAGTTAAAAAGTATTTTGCTGTGAAATTCTGCTTCTTCTGCATCGATTCATATTATACTCAGCAAAGAAAATCCTCTCTCTCTCTCTCTCTCTCTCTCTCTCTCTCTCTCTCTCTCTCTCTCTCTCTCTCTCTCCCTCTCTCTCTCTCCCTCTCCCTCTCTCTCCCTCTCTCTCTCTAGACTTGAAATCCTAAACAATACAGCGTTTATGAAATATATTTATAATTGAATTCTAGTTAATTGTTATTTATTTTAAAGAAAAGTTACCCCAGAATTAGTCGAATGAAATCTCTTACAGATTTAAAATCTAACAAAATAACTGCGAAATTTAAATGATATTTTGTTCAAGAATAAATAGAATTTATAGCTTGGTTATTTTGAAAGCCAAAATCCATTAATAAAAATATTTAGTATTTAATATTTATAATTTTTAATTTAAAAAAATTAAAAATTTATAACATTTTTCACTTTAAAAAACACTATTTTGACGCCATTTTGACACACATAACAAAAGCTAATTTTTGACTCCAGTGCCAGAAAATGTTACTTTTGTTGATTTTTTATATAGAAATACATAAAAATAAGATATTAAGCCTTAGGCTAACAAAATAGAAGATTCGGGGAATAAATTTAATATAAATTGAATAAAAAGAACAGAATATCAAAAGTAAACAGAAATGATTGTAATAGATGGTGTATGGTGAAATCTCATATTTTTAGTGATAGCCATTTGTAGGAATCTAGCTCAAATTACCTCAATATAATGATATCATAACTAAAAAGTTTAAATTTGTCGATAAAAAAATTCATAATAGGAAAAGAGTTAAGTTTATTAACGAAAATTAATATTTTATTTGATTTAATAGATAATTTAATAGATAAATTTTTATTTTTAAAAAATAGTCAAATAGTAGTAAAGGACTTAAACCTGTAAAAAGTCTGAATCTTATAATGTTTTCATTGTTTTTGTTATTTTTTCGAAAAACCCTTAAAACAAGATTTTCTTTCGAATGTCTTATAGACTTTGAGCACAGCCTAACAATAACTAAATTGAATTTCCTATGAATTCGGGTATAATTATTTGTCTCTCAATGTTTGTAATAATAATAATAGAAAACATCGAAACGTATTATTTTTGAATGGATTAATTTCAAACAGAAAATAAGAGTTGGAATTAAATCATTTTCAATTTATGTCAAATAATTGTGTGTCTGTGTGTGTGTAAGTGAGGGAGAGAGAGGGAGAGAGAGAGAGAGAGAGAGAGAGATTTTGTATTCTGAAATGTAATATAATCTTAGGCTGAAAATCCTAATGAAAAGCGAAGAAAAAAACAAAAATGAAGATAAAATCTAAACTAACGCTAAAAAGAAGGCAAATGTTATGTAAGGAATCTGTTTTAGTCTTAATAGCATTCCTTCTGTCTGTGAGAACACAAATAATTTAGCTGTCAATCAAAGAGTCGGGTCCGGCAAAATCGTTTGACGCGACCACACAATGGACAGCACACAAATAGTGAACATTCGCTCTCGACTTTAAATTCGTGCAAATCATATAACATTAGATTCATTGAAAATATATCCTATAATAAATTGTTAAATATTTTGGGCAGTAAATTCTTTTTAAAATTAACATGCTTCTATTTTAGTTATGAAATTTGTCGGATAACTTTGGAAGCTTAACAAAATTACAAAGTTTTCAAATGTATAATAAGTTATTATTAATAACTTGAAGATAGAAAAGTATTAAAGATTTATAGAATTAACGTTCAAAAGGAAAGGAAAGGTTTTATATTTTCTAAATATAGAAAACATGTTATGTTGTCGTCTGTTGTTGTCGTCACTCAATTTGAAATCGGGTTTTAAAAAGAAGTGAAAAATTTATTAAATTTAATTGAATTAAAAATTTTAAAACCTCTAATGTTTAGTCATTTAGAGCTTATACTGAAAATGTGAAAAACCATTGAGAGCTGTATTTTGTTGTTAGCGATAAATTTGTTTGTCGTGTGGCTATATTTGTGGATCAGGTGTTAGCAGTTCCACAATAATAATCCCATATCTTATCACAACAACAAACCCAGTAATCAATTTCTATCCTCAGCTGACAGACTCAGACTTAGACAATGTTTATATCAATGAATATACAAATCTGTTTTATTAATATATCGAACCTTAAAAACACTTTTATATTATTAAAAATTAATTAAATACTAATATTTTTAGAAAATTGAATTACATTTCGATTAACACAAACTAATTACTGTTTAGTTAAGTACATATAAATTTAGAAATAAAAGTATTTCACTAATTATTTAAGTCTCAAAAATATTTTTCAATTAATCCAATACAACACAATTCAAGAATTATAGTCTTAAGACTAATTTGAAATGACATCAAACAAACTCAATATTAGAGAGAAAAGAAAAAAAAGAAAGAAAGAGAGATCTGTCAAAGATAAGAATCCAATAAATAATGTATAATATAATTGTCGATATAATAATCGATTTATTAATTAAATAAAAAAAAT
This sequence comes from Galumnidae sp. Gr-Ori-00277, assembly GCA_034700165.1. Taxonomy (NCBI): domain Eukaryota; kingdom Metazoa; phylum Arthropoda; class Arachnida; order Sarcoptiformes; family Galumnidae; species Galumnidae sp. Gr-Ori-00277. The sequence goes on along the minus strand of JAQIXI010001579.1, from coordinate 372 downwards.
TGTGAAACAATTCAAAAATGTTTGGTTGAATTAAAAGAGAAAATTTTCACAATAAAAATGAGAATAAGGTTCAGCCAAACGGAAAATATTTCTAAATTAAAAGAATAAAATAGTGAAACGAATGGAAACCAAAGAAAAAGCAGAAAAAGAAGACATAGCCAGCAAAAACTAAAAATATCTCATTAAGATATATTAAGCTAATAGCAATTGTGAACTCCTATTATATGTTTGGCCCAAACGGTTATAAAGAATAACTATACCTTTTTTCTGCTCACTTTTCGTTATTAGTTTTTTCCTACAAATCATATAAATACAATTCTCTCTCTCTCTCTCTCTCTCTCTCTCTCTCTCTCTCTCTCTCTCTCTCTCTCT
>JAQIXI010001578.1:0-13092 GCA_034700165.1 Galumnidae sp. Gr-Ori-00277 | reverse complement strand
TAGTCTAATTTGATGTAAGAAAAGAGTTAATAAATAATAAATAATTTGAATGGTTTTTCAGATACGGCAGTGAATTATCGCTGATCTCTGATTTTACGCAAAACAACTTCAGTTCATATCTGGCGAACCAATGGCTCAAAGAAGACTCGTCTAGTCGTCAGTCGTTTTGGATTGGATTCCAATCGATAGACAATTTGTCAACGAATACATTGGAGTCGGCCTCCGGTCGCTTCATAAGCAAATATGTTGGCTTCTGGAAAGCAGAGCAGCCAAACGTCAAACACGGAGAGTGTGTCCGGTCAACACTCACGGATTGGTCGCCAACAGTTGTCAATGACATACAACAGACTCAACAGACGTGGGAATTGGCCCCCTGTGAAGATCTGTTACCTTTCGTTTGCCAAAAACAGACCTGTCCTTCAGGTTTTATATAAATATTTGCTTCAATTAATTAATTGAATGATTGGCTAATGTTTAGGTTCACACCATTGCTCTAACGGTAAATGCATTAACAGTGCATTTAAATGTGACGGTCAGGACGACTGCGGAGATAAATCAGATGAAATGGATTGTCCCCGAAAATGTCATTACTATTTGCAGAGTTCAGGCGATAAAGTGGTTTCTCCCAATTACCCCAACAGATACGATGGTAACTCTGATTGCAAGTGGACTCTGGAGGGTCCGATTGGCTCTGGAATGGTCTTACAATTTAGTGAATTCGATACGGAATCCAATTTCGATACCGTTCAGATCCTGGCCGGCGGTCGCACTGAAGAGTCGAGCGTTAATTTGGCCACACTTTCTGGCCATCAAAACCTGAGCTCAAGAATGTTTACGACGGGTTCCAACCTTATGATTGTTAAATTCCGATCGGACGCCAGTGTCGAGAAAAGAGGGTTTCGCGCCTCCTGGAAGACAGAACCCATTAAATGTGGCGGAGAAATGTTTGCCACAACTGCAGCACAAGTTATCACATCTCCATTATATCCCGAACCATATCCGGGAGGACTGGAATGTGTTTATGTCATAAGCGCACCACAAGGAAAGACTGTCACTCTAGAAGTGGTTGAATTGGATTTAGAACCTGAAAAAGACTATATATATGTGAGGGATGGCTCGGGTTCTACTTATCCTCTTTTAGCTAAATTGAGTGGAAGTCTGGCCGACAATTCGCGATACATAGTTTCCACCGGAAATAAACTCTATCTGTATTTCCACAGCAGTTTTGGTGACAGTAGGCGAGGGTTTGCCATTAGATTTCGTGGCGGCTGTGAAATTGAATACATAGCAGAAGCGGGAAATGTCTCTTCGCCCGCATATGGGATCGCAAAATACCCGCCCAACCAAAACTGTATTTACCGATTGTCGCGACCCTCTGGAGGTTCGCTATCGATATTATTCAATGATTTTGAAGTGTCGTCTGAAGACACGCTTCAAATTTATGATGGAATCGATACCAACACCGGTATATCATTACATCCAAACCGTGGGTTTAGCGTCAAAACAAAACCGGTTGGACTGACTCTAACTGCTTCTTCTGGAAGAATGTTAATTGTTTTTAAGAGTAATGCTATGACTGCAGGCAAGGGATGGTCGGCCAGCTTTTCAGCTGATTGTCCACAATTGAAGATTGGTTTGAATGCATTGGCCTCTTCTCGAGGAACAATGTTTGGCGCAAAAGTTACGTTTACGTGTCCTATAGGACAGGAGTTTAGTAATGGACAGACAAAACTTATGACAGAATGCCTTCAAAGCGGAAAGTGGTCGCTATCAACAATTCCTGACTGTCAGGAACGCTATTGTGGACCTGTGCCACAGATTGACAACGGCTTTGCAGTTGCCTCTACTAATGTCACTTATAGAGGAACGGCTACCTATCAGTGTTACGCAGGCTTTGCTTTTCCATCCGGTCTTCACACAGAATTCATTCGCTGTACAGAAGAAGGAAAGTGGGAGAAACTACCCCTTTGTTTAGCGTCTTCGTGTCCACCCCTTCCCGAAACACCGAACGCCATTCAGTCAGTGATGACGGGCGGCAATAATCGTAGTTATAGTTATGGAACAATAGTTAGATTTGAGTGCGAACCAGGTTTTCACAGACACGGCATTCCTGTAATCGCCTGCACTTCTGTAGGCCAGTGGTCAGGACTACCGCCCACCTGTGAACGGGCGCCCTGTCCTCTCGTTCCAACCATTGAAAATGGATTCATTGTTGACACACAACGAAAGTATTTGTTTGGAGACGAAGCGAGAGTTCAGTGCAATCGCGGATATAAACTGGACGGACATCCGGTCATCAAATGCGGTCCAAATCAAACGTTTGATAACTTACCGAAATGTCGAGACGTCGACGAATGTCTCTCTTCTTCTGCCTGTGATTTAGCGTCGACTCATTGCAGTAACACAAATGGCGGACATTTCTGTAAATGTAAAGAAGGTTTCGAACCGAACCTCAACTGTCGACCCGTTAGTGATTTGGGACTGACATCGGGTGGTATTCCCGACACTTCTATTAAGGTTTCAGGAGTTGAAAACGGATATAAAAGAACTGAAATTAGATTAGATTCGAGCAGAGGCTGGTGTGGAGCCGTTCCCAGAGTTGGCGAAAATTATGTTCAAATCGACTTAAGGGCGCCGACAGTTATTCGAGGTTTTAGAATACAATCCGTGCAGAGATTGGATGGAACTCAGGCCTATCCCATAACAGTACGTCTACAACACGCCAATGAATTGACAGATATTTTCCGCGATTATTCTGATCTGTCCGGACGTCCGGTACAATTCCGATTAGCACCGAATGGAGGTTCGGGTCTATCCATAGTAAACCTTCCGATACCATTAGAGGCCCGATATATTCGGTTATTAATTATGGAGTTTGCAGTCGCGCCCTGCATGAGGTTCGAACTTATGGGGTGTTCCCGACAGGACTGTATTGATGTCAATGAATGTTTGGACAAAAATGGCGGATGTGATCAGCGCTGTGTTAACAGTCCGGGAGGTTTTAACTGCGTTTGTAATGTCGGATATGAATTGTATACTTCAAATGGAACCGCCGGTTATGACATTGCAGTCACTGAAACTGGTATTAGAGATGGAGATGTCTTTAGAATAAACAAGACGTGTGTTCCCAAACAATGTCCTTCAGTCAAGAATCCAATGAATGGAAAACTATTGTCCACTAAAAGCAAATTCCGTTTCGGAGATTTCGTTCACTTTTACTGCGATTTCGGTTATGTTCTGATCGGTTCTCAAACATTGATCTGTACTTCAAACGGTCAGTGGAACGGAACGATTCCCGAATGCGTATACGCCCAGTGCCCCACTATTGGTGATGATAGCGCACAGGGATTAAAGATTGAAAACGAGTCAAATGAAAAATTAATACCATATTTAAATAACGCCACAATTGTTTGTAACGAAGAGGGCCGACCACTACGACGGACAGCAACCGCTCCTTTCCGTCAGTGTGTTTATGACCCTAAGGATGGAAAACCAGATTTTTGGCTCTCAGGGACTCAACCCTCATGTCCTCGAGTGGACTGCGGGACCCCTACAGAAACAAATGGCGCCACTTATGGTTTCCACGTCGACACCCGATATAAGGCTAACTTTTTCTTTGGTTGTGAGGAGACATTCACTTTAGCCGGAAAGACAGAGCGATCAGATAATGTCATTCGATGCGGTCCTAATGGAAGCTGGGATTTCGGTGACCTTAGATGTGAGGGTCCCGTCTGTTCAGACCCGGGTTACCCTCCGGATGGTCAACAAATATCAACGAGTTATGAACAGTCAGCACAGGTTTCTTTCACATGTAATCGTCCCGGATTTGTGCCCTATTCTACTGATCCAATCACTTGTGTAAAGAGTGCCGACTGTAAAATAATAAAACCGGTGGGACTGACCAGTGGTCTCATTCCCGATAACGCCATTAACGCCACTTCACAGCGAAGTAATTATGAGGCAAATAAAGTGCGCCTCAATTCAGCCACCGGTTGGTGCGGACAACACGAACCCTTTACTTATGTAACCGTCGATTTGGGAAAAGTATTTCGAATTAAATCACTTCTTGTGAAAGGAGTGGTCACTAACGATGTTGTCGGCCGTCCGACTGAACTCAGATTCTTCTATAAAGTGAGAGAATCAGAGAATTTTGTCGTTTATTTCCCTAACTTTAACCTCACGAGTCGAGAACCCGGAAATTATGGCGAACTCACTGTAATTCCTCTTCCGGTTTCGGTGACGGCCAGATATATCATATTAGGAATCGTTTCTTACAATAAGAATCCATGTCTTAAGTTTGAACTCATGGGTTGTGAAGATACCAAAGAGGAGATAATCTTAGGCTATGATAACGGATATCCAATTTGTGTGGATCAGGAACCGCCTCAATTCGTCAATTGTCCAAACGGTCCAATAATGGTATCCAAAGGACCCAATGGTTTACTTCCTGTGAATTATACGATTCCGACTCCAATCGATAACTCGGGTTCTATCGCTAGAATTGAAGTAAAACCTCTTGGATTTAGACCACCGATGATTGTATTCGAGGACACAGTAGTCGAGTATTACGCATACGATAGCGACGGAAATGTTGCCGTTTGTGCCGTCAATATTACAGTTCCGGATGAGACGCCGCCATCTCTTCACTGTCCGCAGTCCTATACCGTAGATTTGGTCGAACAGAGAGACACTTATTTCGTTAATTTCAACGAAACGCGACGTCTTATTAACGCAACGGATGAGTCCGGAGACGTTCGCATTCAAATGATACCCGACTCTGCACTCATTCCACTCAAAGGTTACAGAAATGTGACGGTTGTGGCCACCGATCGATTCGGAAACGAAGCCTTCTGTCATTTCCAGGTGTCAGTACAACCCCTAATGTGTGTCAGTTGGTCTCTCGAACAGCCATCAAATGGTGTCGTCAATTGTATGCCTAACGATAACGGAAATGGATTTAAATGTTCGGCCACTTGTGATTCCGGCTATCGTTTCATTGATGGCGAACCCGTTAAACATTTTGAGTGCCAAATCGGAAGTCAATGGACTCCCACTTCAATAATACCCGATTGTGTGCCCGAAGATACAAACGAAGCCGCTTATGATGTGATCGCTTCCATTGAATATAGAAGTGGAGGGTTCGCACCGCCCGCCTGTATGTCCGCTTATGTCAACTATGTTTCGAGTTATTACGCGTCTCTCAACCAAATATTGTCCGACCGGTGCTCTGCTATTAATGTTCAGATGGCAATCATGTTCTTCAACACAACTATAACTATCAAACCGGACACAAACGCCCTCTCCATTGAATATGTCCTTCGAATAGATCCGGCCGTTCACTCAAAGATGTTATACGATTTGTGCGGTTCAACACTTGGCCTTATTTTCGATTTGACCGTTCCGTCCACTTCTGCAGTAATCGAACCTCTTTTGAACATATCATCACAACAAGTGGGCGGTTCCTGTCCTTCACTTAATGCTATGCGTTCACAAGTAGTCCGAGGCTTTACTTGTGTTGCGGGAGAGATACTCAACAATCATAACAATATAACCAACGATAAGATGAATCCGCGTTGTCTGCACTGCCCCGCCGGTACTTTTGCCTCTAAAGACATGCAAATGTGTACTCTGTGTCCGCGTGGATGGTATCAAGACTCCACTCGTGAGGCCTCTTGTCGTCAGTGTCCCGACGGAACCTTCACTAAAGATAAGGGAAGCAAAAGTTTAACGGAGTGTATTCCAGTTTGTGGTTACGGCACGTACTCATCCACAGGACTGGTGCCATGCCTTCAATGTCCGAGTAATACCTTTTCCGGTATTCCACCGATAGATGGTTTCAAAGAATGTCAAAATTGTCCGCAAAACACATATACTTATAGCGCCGGTTCGACCACAATAAATGAGTGTCGCGTTAAATGTCCGGCCGGTACTTATTCTGAGACTGGTTTAGAGCCCTGTGCGCCCTGTCCTACAAACTTTTATCAAGAATCAGAGGGACAGACCACATGTCAGGAATGTTCGAGCAAAGAAAGAACTTTAAGACCGGGTGCTCTGAGTCATGAGGCCTGTAGTGCGGGTCAGTGCAGTTCAATCACGTGTCAAAATGGAGGCGTTTGTATAGTTTTGAGTCATGAGCCGAGTTGTTACTGTCCGGCGGGCTTTTCCGGTCAATTATGTGAAATCGATATCAATGAGTGTTTGTCTGAGCCCTGTTATAACGGCGGCACTTGTGTTGACAATCCTCAGGGATATGTCTGTAAATGTCCAAACGGTTACTCTGGTCTTCAGTGCCAACTCGTTCGTAATGAATGTCGAAACGATACCTGTCCTGAAAAAGCGATGTGTAAAGATTTACCCGGTTTAGGAAATGTGGACTGTCTCTGTCGATCAGGTTATGAAGGAAAGAGTTGTAACATAACAATAAACCCGTGCACTCACGAACAAAACCCCTGTCAGAACAGTGGTATATGTGTTCCATTACTTCAGGGACGTTATAGATGTGAATGTCCTCCCGGTTGGACCGGAAGGAACTGCGATATTAATATCGATGATTGTGCGGAAGAGCCCTGTCTTTTGGGGGCCAAATGTACTGATTTAGTGAATGACTTTAAGTGTGAGTGTCCGCCGGGTTTTACAGGAAAGCGATGCCATCAAAAGATTGATTTGTGTTCAAACAATCCCTGTATTAACGGATTGTGTGTCGACCGACTCTTCCATCACGAATGCATTTGTAATCCGGGTTGGAGTGGAGCCAAATGTGAGATCAATTTAGATGACTGTTCGTCCAATCCCTGTGAAAACAATGGAGAGTGCGTTGATTCAGTCGATGGCTTCAAATGTGTCTGCGATTCAGGTTTTATAGGTAGTCGTTGTCAGCATCCGATCGACTCCTGCGAGTCTAAGCCCTGTCAAAACGGCGGCTCCTGTTTTGACCTCATCGATGGGTTCACCTGTCAGTGTAGACCAGGTCAGTCATTGCCAGTCATTAAAGTCTTTAAATTATTGTAATATTTATCTAAAATGAATCTTATTTTTGTAAAATTAGGTTTCCTCGGTCTTCAGTGTGAGGCAGAAGTCGATGAATGTGTGTCCAATCCATGCAATGCTTTGGGAACAGAAAAGTGTATCGATTTGGACAACACATTCCAGTGTCAGTGCAACGATGGCTTCTCAGGAGAGTTATGTGAAATCAATGAAGACGACTGTTCTTCTTCTCCCTGTCTTAATGGCGGCACATGTATTGACTCAATTAATGGATTCAAGTGTTCGTGTATTCCCGGATGGACGGGCCATCGCTGTCAGTCTGATATAGGAATGTGTGAATCGAGTCCCTGTCATAACGACGCTAAATGTGTGGACCTCTTTCTTGACTACTTCTGTGTCTGTCCCTCAGGAACTGACGGCAAGCGGTGTCAGACTTCTCCGCAGCGATGTATAGGAAATCCGTGTCAACACGACGGTATGTGTCGTGACTTTGGCTCAGGTCTTAACTGCACCTGTCCTTCAAAATACACTGGAATTGGTTGTCAGTATGAATACAAAGCATGTGATGAAAATGTGTGTCAAAATGGAGCCGTTTGTCATGATTTGGGTGATGGCTATGCATGTGAATGTCCTCCCGGTTGGACGGGTAAGAACTGTGATCAGGATATAATCGACTGTTCGCCCGCATCCTGTCCTCCAACTGCCACTTGTATTGACTTAACAAATGGTTTTTACTGTAAATGTCCTTTCAATCAAACGGGAGAAGACTGTCGTAAACCAATTAATATCGATTATGACCTATACCTCAATGACGAAAGTCGTTCCTCAAGTGTTGCGCTGACGGCGCCCTTTGACCTCATGGAAGCACAAAGTCTTACAATTGCTCTTTGGGTTCAGTTTATCGAAGAGTCGATCGGCACTTACTTTACGTTATATTCTGTTGAATCCCCGCATTTACCCCTCGGAAAGCGACCACTAATTAGAGCGAATCACAACGGAATCTTCATTAGTTTATTCCCCGACAAATTGCAAGATGTGTTTATGCCTTATCTCGAAAATGTGCCCATAAATGACGGACAGTGGCATTACATTAACGTCATTTGGGACGGAAGGGACGGAACTTTAATGCTCGTAACCGATACGGCAGTGGCCGGAACTGTAACCGATTATGCTTTGGGAATGAGTTTACCTTCTTATGGTTGGGTCAATTTAGGCGCTCCACTCGACGACAAGAATAAGGCAGAAGTTGGCGCCGGATTCCACGGAAGGCTAAGTCGAGTCAACATTTGGAATCGACCCCTGGATATGAGCCAAGAGATACCCTCACAAATTCGCAGTTGTAAGAACTCTCCCGTCATTTTCAACGGACTCTTACTTCGATTTACGGGATATGACAGAGTCGAGGGAACCATCGAAAAAGAAGGACCCGGAAAATGCGGAGAAAGAGTCTGTCCGACAGGTTTTACAGGCGATGACTGCCGTATTCTACAACAGGACAAAACCCCTCCCAGTGTCCTTCACTGTCCGCCAGACATGTGGATCATATCAGAGAACAGTTCAACAATAGTTCATTGGGATGAACCACAATTTACTGATGACTTGCGCTCTATTCAAGTCTTGGAATTAGAGAAAATCAAAAGCGGAGAGTCTTTAAAGAAGGGAACCTATGATTTAAGTTATATAGCAGTGGATGAAAGCGGAAACTCTGCCCGCTGTGACTTCCAGGTTCACGTTCTCAGAGAATTCTGTAAAATCCCAGCGCCTCCGGTGGGCGGCGAACGCGAGTGCTCTGATTGGGGTCCGGGCGGGCGCTTCAAAGTTTGTAAAATCAAATGTAATTCTGGGTTACAGTTCTCTCAACCGACGCCACAATTCTTTGTTTGTGGCGCTGAAGGCTTTTGGCGGCCGAACGACGACCCGGAAAAGCCTTTAATATTCCCTTCGTGTGCGCCCAAACATTTGGCTCAAAGAATATTCAGAGTTTCGATGAATTTCCCCTCAAGTGTTGTCTGTTCTGATTCGGGCAAAAAGATTCTGACCTCAAGAGTGACCGACAGTTTATTAAGAATTGACAGAACGTGGAAAATGTGTTCGGATCAGTCGCGCGGCGCCTGTAAAGGGTTAGGCATTAATGTGAAGTGCACTAAACAAAGTTCCTCTCGTACTAAACGCCAGTCCTCTGAAGATGACTCAGAAAATAGTGATGTCTATAACGTGGAATTAAGTTTTCCCGCAAATAACGATCCCATAATGAATGTCAATACACAAGAAAAGGATGTTCTCGAGAATATTGTTCGACGCGCTGTCGTTGAAACCGCCGTTTTTGATGTCAGGGACACTTTGCCTAATGTTAGCCCTGATTTGACTTCACTGCGTCTAATCACAGAATATGCCTGTCCTCCCGGACAGGTCGTTGTGGCCGATAGTTGTGTTGAGTGCGGTGTCGGTACTTTTTATGACGACAATACACAAACTTGTATTAAATGTCCGATCGGTACATATCAAAATGAACTGGGACAATTATCTTGTAAGAAATGTCCTCTAATTGGGGACAGACAGGGCGTCACCATTACTAACGGCGCTCGAAATCTTGACGAATGTCGGGAGAGGTGTAATTCCGGCCAATATTTTGAGACCACACAAAATGGTTGCCGTCCCTGTGGTTACGGTCACTATCAACCTGCAGAGGGTTCCTTTACTTGTATATCGTGTGGAACAGGACTGACCACAAGAAGTCAAGAGGCCGTCTCTAAGATTGAATGCCGACGTAATTATATTTTGTTTAATAATTATTTGAGAAATTAATTGATTTAATATTTAGCCGAATGTATGGCTGGTTTCCAACTTTCGCCGACTGGCAATTGTGAGGCCTGTCCTATAGGTTACTATAGAACTAGAGGACAACCATCGTGTGAACCGTGTCCTCAAGGCTTTACTACCGGTACAATTGGAGCCTCGACTCCCACTCAATGCAATCTTGGTTTGTTTTCAATGAATTTGTCTTTTTTTCGAAATATTTAATTAAATGTTTGCAGAAATTTGTTCGGTTGGACACTATCTCAACACAACTTTGGATGAGTGCAGTCCCTGTCCTAAAGGCACATATCAAGACGTGGAACAACGGGACACTTCTTGTCAATCATGTCCTCCAAACAGTACAACGGATGGAGTGGGCACAACCAGTCAGGAACTGTGCAGTAATCCATGTATTATAAACGATAAGATGGAGTTGTGTCCGCCCAACTCTCAATGTGAAGCTCCCAATGGAAACGAAGACTTCCGTTGTGTCTGTAAAGAGGGCTTCAAAGAAGTTCAGACATCAAATGAAATCAATTATCCTCATTGTGTCAACATTTGCGACGACTATTGTATTAATGGCGGTCGTTGTGAGTGGTCGCCCGGAATGCGTAAACCCCGGTGTGAGTGTCTCATCAATTTCTATGGCGACCGATGCGAACGAAAGTCAGAGCTTATATATATCGCGGGCGGTATCGGAGCCGCCGTTTTCTTCATCATATTTATTGTTCTCTTAATTTGGATGATTTGTGTCCGCACATCTTCGCGTCCCATAACTAAAAAGATGTCCGTCCATACAATACCGACAGATTTCGCGCCAACGCCTGGACCACAGCCTAACTTTTATTATGGAGCGCCGGCTCCTTATGCCGAAAGCATTGCTCCGTCCCATCACTCGACTTACGCACACTATTACGACGATGAGGACGACGGGTGGGAAATGCCTAACTTCTACAATGAAACTTATATGAAGGAATCCCTTCACAACGGAAAGAGTAATGGAAGTACTCTTCAGGGCATTTCTAATCCGGCCTCCATTTATGGCACAAAAGAGGACCTCTACGACAGACTTAGAAAACATCAATATATGGGCAAAAAAGGCGGTAATAATCCGTTTATTCATTAATTGATTAATGAATTCATTAATTGATTAATTGTCGGATAATTTTCTAAATTGATTTTATTCTTTTCAGACACAACGAGTGATAGCGAAGATCAGGCAAATTGACTCTCATTTCAGTTATAACTCATTTATTTATGATTTAAACAAATTTTATGACACAAACAGAAGACTATTTATATAACTATTAGTTAAGACTTATAATTAATTTATAATTTAATTATAATTTTCCTAAATATAAGTGAATTAAATTGACTTCAAATGAATTTTTATACGAAAAACGAATCAAAAGTTATCTGTTATTCAAAACAGTTTTTTATATACGAATCGAATAACAAATTGTTTTTAATCCAATTTATTGTAAATAATTATATTTTTTTAGACAATATTTAAGAAACAACGATATCATGAGATTTGAGCTCAAAATACTTAAACCATTGCTTTTGGTTTTTAAATGATTTCATTGATTCAATTGATATCAAATTCCAAATACTATTTAAACCGAAAGGAGTTTCACGAATGCCATCAAAATATCTGTTAAAACTTTTTGTCAAATTTATAGTCAAATATTTCTGTTTAAGACATTTCTCATTAAAGTTCATTCCCTGTAATCATGTTATCCATAACTCAGGTTTTGATAACTAATTTGTTTCCACGAAAATCATGTTTTTGTGTTATTTTTTACTCTTTTTATATAAAATCTTTCATTAATTTATAATTTCCTTTCAAATGATTGTCTTTTTTAGGGATAAAATGTTTTGTTAATTAGTTTTTTGTGTATTATTTGTTGGTTTATTCAATAAAATTAATTAATTGTAAAACATTTGCTTTCATTGATTTTTTAGAGGAATTACACAAATCTTTTTAAATTAAATTTAATTTCTTTATTATTTATTCCAAAGAATCCAAAGAATTTGAATCCCTTTCCGAGTCGTTGCTATCAGTTATCGAAACATTTGTTTGAAATTCAAGTTTGGGATCCATTGACCAAATGTTACACTCCATTAGTAAAGAACGACAACTTTTACTATATTTTGGTCTTAACTGATGTCTTGGATATAGAAATTCAAAGACATTCGACTCATATTTACTGAGAATTAAATTCTTTTCGTTAACCAATTCTATAATAACTGATTCTTCTGTAAAACAAATAATTATTTCATTTATTATTAATAATATTTTTACACAAATTCTTTGGTTTACCTAAAAGTGAATCAAAAACTTCTAAAATGGTTTCGCATTTAAATTTTTTTTCAAAATAGAAGTGTTCGAAGAAAATCAGAGGAAATTTTTGTCTCACTTTTGAAGTTTTTGCGAAAGAGTCCAACATTTGTATTCTAACAAAAACTTTGGGCTCAGAAATAGAGAGGCGAACCCCCGGACACGATATCTATTATTTTAGATTCTGTGAAATAATTCCATTAAAATTTGTATACAAACCAAACATATTCTGATGTCAACCAAAAGATTCATATTTTATATAATATTTGATATAAATATAAAATATTTTAAACTTAAGAATTAAAAGTTTGATCGGATTCTCATTAAAAAAATTTAAGACTAATTTTAGTTAAAATTAATTTATAAGTTATAACTAATTTTAGTCATAACTCAAGAAATTGTATTACATTTGTTTTGTTCGGTAACTAAGGTTTGTATCCAAAACAATTGCACTGAAAAGTTTTTAATAAATAATTTTTTATAAAAATTACCAAGGTGATCAACATTCATTTAACTAGTAACTTTTACAATTGATAAAATTTTAAAGTTTCTCCTCGATTATTCTCTTCAATATATGATTATTCCCTAATAATTATTTAAATTGATTTTACCTTTTCTTCTAAAATTGGTTTCTATAAAATGCAATAAATTCTAAAACAAATATAATTATAATAATTATTGATTTAATACTCTTTTTTTGAAAATAATAATAGAATTTCACTGATTTAATAAAATAAGTGATTATCACTTGAAAAAACTATATTCGGGTCAAATTTAACTCACATCTCATTTTATTTCATATAGATTACCAAGTAATTTTTAATGGCAACTTATAAAAATGTGCATTTCAACTAGCTACATTTAGTTTTTTTGTAACTATAATAAATTTAAAGTTATATAAGATGACCAAGACCAATAAATGATGGAAATGTAAATTAAAAGGGAAAAACTGTTCTTTCATTTCTATAGAA
>JAQIXI010001577.1:0-13095 GCA_034700165.1 Galumnidae sp. Gr-Ori-00277 | reverse complement strand
AAAAACTAAAATAACTTTATTGAAAACAATTCTAAAAATATCTTGCAACAAACTAAGAAATTATTCTAAGTAGTTTATTCAACCAATAATATCTTATCAAGATAATCTTTTCGAAAATTTAAATTTTATAAATTAAGTCTTTTAAATGAATAGTAAATCCTTTAACTAAAGGATTTCCTCGAATGAAATAATTGCTGCAAAATAACCGATATATTAGTCAATGACAGCATTGAGTGACAACTCTTCTAATTTTAACCGTTCAAACATTCAAAAGAAGTAATTATAAAATATCCTCGTTTCTAAAAAACCATATTCAATGTCATAGTTCTTTTAATATTTAAATCTTAAGAAATGAAAGTCCTTTAAATTTTTTGATGAAATAATAGATTTTCAGACATTTTTTTGAAAGCATATAATCAATCGATTTTGAAGTTATAATAATTTGAGAATATTTTTCAAAAATATTTCCATTTTTTCAAACAAATATTTAATTGAATACGCTTTTAATAGTTATGGTCTAAATTATGGTTTTTATTTAGATTTTAACCTTGCATATAAGTGTTAATAATTTAATAGGACATCTATTACTCATTTTAGTTTTATTGTTAGTTAAAAATAATAATAAAAAAAAATTAAAAAAATATCTTATAATTGAAGTGTACTCTAAAGATCTCAATGAAAATATTTTTCCGATAAGACTCTTACCTAAAAATTAGAAACTTTATTATACCTTATTATGGTATTCATATTTCATAGAAAATGACCTGGCTTGCTTTTCAGTTGATATTGACCTCACTTTCATTTACTTTTACTTTTTTATTGAAACCTGTTATTCGAAGACACCATTAATTTTGAACTTAAATTTATATGAATTTGTTTTCAGATAACAAATATGATTACTTTAAAATGAAGAATGACGTAGTTTAAAATTGAACTAATTGGTTGACTTGAATATATTAGAATAAACTCATTAAAATACCAATGAATTTATTTGACACTCCATTATGTTTTATTCAATTATATGATTAAATAATAATTTATAAAATACTACTCATATTCTAATATTGTATGACATGGTTTACATTATTTTATTTTGACAGATATGCCGTTTGATTTTGCAGGCTATTTTATTTGAATTCTATAATTCAGATGAATTATCCTGGTAAAATACTGGACAAATTTGTCTGATTTGACTAAAACTTATTTATTTCAACTTTTAATACAAATTTATAGAGAAATATAAATAAAAAGGTTTAAAAGTCAAAAGTTATTATTAATAACTTATTAATAATAAATATTGAGTGGATCTAAATATTTAGAATTTTTAGACAAAATGAAATAAAAGTTGACCATGTTTAAATTCATATCTATTTATACAAATGATTACATATAAATTATATTTATTAAACAAATAAATAATAGTTAATATATAATTAAAAATTTATAAACAAGCATGGATTACTATCATAATTACAAATTGACATTAGATTTTGGCAATCTTAACTCGATCCTTTTAAAAGGTTCTAACAAAGATTACTGCATAAACATTACTACACTTTTAAACCAAAGTTTGGATTAATTTTTAAGTAATTTTTATATAATAATTTCACAAATAATTTATTTTAACGAAAAATTAAATTAAATTAAATTAAGAAAACATTCTTAAAATGAAATTTGATTTGTAGGCAATGATAACAAATTCTTGTTTTCAAAACAAAATAGCCTTGGTAGTAATAGCGGTGGTGGTGTTGTCATGTTTTTAACTTATTTAAATTATTAAATAATATATTAGGAAATAATTAAAAATATCATATGTTCTCATTAGACTATCTTTGACTATCTTTATATCTTTTTATCTCTTCTTAAAATCAGAAATAATTTTTTTTTTTGGTTTGACTCAAATTAACATAAATTTTATGAATAATATTCCAAATCTTAAGCAATAGTTTTATCGATTTTCAATGAAATTAATTAATTAATTTGTTTTTTGTTCTTTAATTTAAGGCAAAACAACACTTTTGAGATGTTGTTTGGGTAGACTTACCCCACAATCTGGAACTATACGAGTATTCAATCGTGAACCCGGCTCTGATTACAGTCCAGTGCCCGGTCCTGGTGTCGGTTATATGCCTCAAGAGTTAGCTCTGTTTCCTGACTTCACCATCAAAGAGACGCTCAGATATTTTGGTCAATTGTATAGAATGTCACCAAAAGATATCAAAGCCCGGACTAAGTTTCTGATAACACTTTTGCATTTACCAGAAAAGAACAGATTAGTGTCACAACTGTCGGGTATTATTATATTCTTTAAACCACTCCTTATTTACATTCAGTTAAAAACAATTTTTTTGTGAAAACTTTATTAAATATCATTAAATTGTAGTAATCTTTCGATGAGTTTAACGTAGACTTAAACCCAAAGATATTTACTTTATTTTATATTAAATTATATCTAAATTTTGTAATAACCTTAAAGGTGGTCAACAGCGTAGAGTATCGTTAGCCTCAGCACTGGTACATCACCCGCCGCTACTCATTTTAGATGAGCCAACAGTGGGTGTTGATCCTGTACTCCGAAAAGCTATTTGGGAACACTTGGATGCCCTGTGCAAAGAGGACGGCCTCACTGTCATTATAACGACGCACTACATCGAAGAGGCCCGAACTGCAGAGACGGTCGGACTCATGCGATTCGGACGACTATTGGTTCAGGACAATCCCGATAAACTTCTTGAATACCATGGATTACCCACTTTGGAGGCTGTCTTTCTTAAGTTATGTCAATTAGATTCGGCTCAGGTGCCAGAAATGACAAAAACAGATGCCATGCGATACAACGCACCGGACGAAAAGGTTACCATTTCTACCATTGAAATCGAAAAAAAGAATTTGAGGAATGAAAGCACTTCTGATAAAAGAGATATCAATGAAAATATAGAAATGACCACAAAATCTGAGGATAAGGAAAATAAAACGGAGAGCACTGACAACAAATCAAAAGGTGAGCACAGAATCAAAATAAGGACTGCTTTTAATAATGGTTTTGATTTTAGGTACGCTAATGGTGCCTGTTCCATCCACTTTCAAAGATGTGTCTGCCAACGCCACGCCCTCCAGTTTGACCCCTCGTATGTCATTTAGTGATAAATCAAATGAAGCGCCGGCGACTCAGGTCAACATTCCTACGGGAAAACGGAAAACTTTCGACAGTCAAAGAGTTTATGCGTTGTTTATAAAAAACATAATCCGATTGAAGCGAAATGTGCCAATACTTCTCTTCTATTTCTTTCTGCCCTCAATTCAAATCGCACTCTTCTGTATATGTATAGGACAGGACCCCAAGCATATACCCGTGGCCATTTATAACGCTGAAGACCCGCCAGCACTCAGTCGAGAGTACTTATCGTTCGTAAATTCAGATATTGTAGTGCAGGTGCCCTATGATAATCTGGAAGATGCGCGACAGGCAGTAGTGGACGGGAAGGCGTGGGCGGCCCTACACTTCTCTCATAACTATACGGCAGCCCTCAATCAAAGAAGGCTTTTGGTATTTATTTTTGATGACCGAAAACATAACTAATAATTGTTTTGTTGTTAACTAAAGGCTGGACTCGCGGACAACGACACTATCGAGTCGTCTAACATAAAGTTATACCTGGATATGTCGAACCAAGTCATTGGTTTTGTTCTCCTTCGCTCCTTCTTCTTAGCATTCCAGTCGTTCGCACAGGACTATTTGTCTCTTCTGGGCTACAATCCGGCCACAGTCACACTTCCCATAACTATTGAAAAAGTGATTTACGGAAATCTTCACCCGTCTATGACTGAGTTTATGGCGCCCGGAGTTATAATTCTAATCGCATACTATGCGACAACAGCTCTGACAGCTCTGTCTCTTGTGCTCGAAAGGAAGGATGGATTATTAGAGCGATCACTGGTAGCCGGAGTCAATTCCATTGAATTCTTAGCCTCTCATATAATGACTCAGACATTAGTGTTAACAATTCAGGAGGTTTTTATGTTAATCACCACTTTCTGGATATTCAAAGTGCCGTCAGAGGGACCAATGATTTGGGTCTTCTCATTGACGTTCTTCCAAGGTTAGAGTCATTACTTTTACTGATAATTTTAATTAAAAAGTAGAGATATATTGCTCTCACGTATTAATCTTCTGAATGTTATTTAAAGTCTAAAAATTAGCCACAAATCAGGTATTCTGAAGGTCTTCACATCTGAATCTATGTTTTGAATGGCATTCAAAGATTTTGTGTCTCATCTCTAATAGTTTTCATAGACTGGATTTGACTGGAGTTTACTGTCTTAGAATAGATATGAAATAAAGTAGATCAGAAAAATACAACTGGTAATATCCGGGCTATTCCCAAGTCTTACATCAGGTTTTAAAAATAGATAATAAATGAATTCCATTATTAGAGAAACGATGTCTTAAATTCATTGATATATTTAGTCATTAATTTAAGGAATTCTATTAAAAAAATCAAATCATAAATCGATTCAAAATTAAATTTCTATTATGTTTTACAGGAGTGGCTGGAGTTATGTTCGGGCTCTTCATATCATCGTTATGTGCGGATGAAGTGTCTGCTGCTATGTTAGGAATGGGTTCATTTTTCCCTACAATTATGTTGGGCGGCATATTCTGGCCAATTCAGTCAATGCCTGATTGGATGGCATCGTTCGCCTCTTTTCTTCCTCAAACCCTTCCGGTAGAATCAATGCGATATATTCTGTCCCGGGGTTGGGACGTCACTTACATTGAAGTAGTAATGGGTTTCATCGCGACCTGGGGTTGGATTCTCTTGTATTTGGTTGCGGCCGCTTTCATATTCAAAAAATATACTTAAAATATATGAAAAAATTTATGAAAATATTTAAAAAGAATTCTTGATTTTAATATAAATATTTGTTTTATTGACGTATTTTTTCGCCTCAAAACTCAAATTTTTTATTTGTTTTTTAATGAAATATTTCTAAATATTTGTCAGTTTTGATGCTCTTTCCTATGTTTTTGTTTGTTTTCTTGTCGTGTATTTTAGTTTTAAGTAATTTTTATATTAAATTATTGAATAATTTTATGAAAAATTAATAAATAAAAATTTTTAAGAAAAATTTGACATTTTATTCAAGTTTTATGATATCAGAGAAATTCCTTTCATTTATTAAATTTGTTTAAATTCGAGTTCCAATCAATAAAATAAATTCCTATTCGTTAGACATATGAGAGGAACACAAAACAGTTGACTCCAAAAAATACTTTCTTTTAATCATTGAATTTAAAAAATTAAGAATAAAATGAATTAAATACTTTTTTTGTGCAAAATTTGACATAAATTGTATTACGATTTAAATGACATAACAGACAATAATAAGTCAAATGTTGTAAATTATGATAACATCTATACTATAGTAAAATAAGTTTAAATGATTTGTTTATATTATTAAATGTAAGTTATGTTATGAAACATAATATGCACACAAAAAGTCATCGATGCAAAGTTTTTTTAGGAATACACTAAAATCTCTCTAAACTGAACCGATTTCTGAGTTCCCGATTCACTCCCTATACTAACCAATTATAAAAATATTCCGTAAACTGAACACCTCTTTATTCTGAACACTGAACGCAAAATAATAGTCGGAATTGCATTGACAACACCTCTCTATAGTCAACAAAACGTTTTAATTTATTCTCTATTTTAAGCAAAACTTAAGAATATTTGAATTTAGTTTAAAACTAAATAATTTTGATTTAAACTTTGATTTAGTTATTGAAAAATTGAATGAAATCCAGTCATTCATTATTAAAGAGACATCAAAAATGTTTTCATTTAACTAAATTAAGGAATTCATTTCCTGAACTAAGAAATGTAAACTTAGAAAACTCAGAAAATGCAAAATTTAAGCGAAAATCACTCAATATTTTTCTAATTTTTCTAAAAACTAATTTTTGTATTAAATTACTTTAATTAACTTTAAATTATTGTAAAAATTGCATAAAATAATGCTATTTTTAAATCATTATATTTTTAACACTATTTAATACAAACCTCTCTATACTAAACACCTAAACTGAACAAGATTGTTGGTCCCGACAGTGTTCAGTTTGAAGAGGTTTAAGTGTATTTTCTAATAATAATTATGAAACAAATGAAAGAAAATGAGGTTTAAATGGATAACTATTTCAAAGGGATAACATTTGAAAAAATTAACTTTCTACTTGATAAATCAATTTTTGTATTAATTCAAACTCATTTAGAATGAATTAATGATCATGTTCAATATGTTCAAAACAAATTATATGAGCATGATTAATTTTCCAGCATTGAAGTCATTTCAAGGAATTATTGATTTGTAAACATATGTCATATAAGAAACCATATATTATGAATTAGATAAAGGTGTTATGGTATACTAAATTAAGCATGTTGAAATTATTGTCAGCTGTATGTGAATAATAATTTTATTCGAATCCATTCCTTGAAAATGTGTTAATCTTAAGATTCTTAATCAAATGATTAACTCAAACCTTTCAAATAATAACATTTACATCATTTAAAAAAGGGTTTCCTCTCTTTAAATGATATGTTTATTAAAACTTTGGATTTGGGCTCAAAAATAGTAATCCTTTCGCTCTTCTGTCGACTTATAAAGGAAAAGATAAAAGTTTTATCATAAAACTATTAAATTGAAGATTTTGGATAAATAACCTTGGTCTTTTTATTTATTAAGGAATCGACAAAATAGCTTAAATATGCAAAACTTATCAATAATAAGTTATCATGCTCGATTTCAAATATTTATAAAAGATATAATGCTATATTCAGCATAAAAAAATAAAAATTTAGACTTTTAAAGAGAAACGATAAAATATATTCATGTGCTGAGTTATATAAGCTAGGTTCAACTAGTATAGTACAGTACAAAGTTTAGTAAAATAAACAATTTATTCATAGCGACTAAAATTCAGAAAATTTAGAGATGAAACTGTTTTTACAGTTTTTGCAGACTTAATCTCAAATTGCAAAACGACTCACAACTGAATATTTTAACTATCGTTCCATTGGCTAACATTTTGTTAAACACATTTGTTTTATATTACAGTGTAATGATTACCAAAGTTCGGATGAATAGTCAAAATGTTTTATGTTTCGAATAGTAAAACTTAAAAGTGTTAAGAAAATATTATTAGATAATTAAGGAAAATCGAAACTACTTTCTTATAACAGAAATTAAGCTAGGCTTATTGAAAATTGAATTAATTAAAGTAATTTAAGGTGAACATTTTAAGTTTGTAATTGTTAATAATTGATTTCAAATAAATGAGAATTTGATTTTGATAAATGACCAAAAACAGCTTAAAATTTATCTCTTGTATTAGAAATAAACTGCTAATAATCATTATGTCTAATTTTATTTTTTAATTATAAAATTTAGTAAATTAAATATTGTTTATTTATTTCATCGTCAAATCAAGTATTTAAAAGTTAATTAAGTATTGATTTAAAAACTTTTTTTTTACTGCAATTCCCAATATTTTAGTTTTTTGTCATTTTTTATCGGGTTTTGTCTCAAATATTATAGAAATTATAATACATGTTATAAATGACTATTTTTCCGATCCCTTATTATTTTACTCTTTGGGAAAGTTTATCAAAAGTGAGAGAAAGGGAAGTCCGGACTTCTTTAGTCTGATATTAACGAGTTATTCTGAGAACGCATTGCGGAGGCATTGACTCAAAGTATTAGTCTTTTATTTCGGATACAATTCTTACGGTTTTTGATCA
This sequence comes from Galumnidae sp. Gr-Ori-00277, assembly GCA_034700165.1. NCBI lineage: Eukaryota > Metazoa > Arthropoda > Arachnida > Sarcoptiformes > Galumnidae > Galumnidae sp. Gr-Ori-00277. Next base: position 5,290 of record JAQIXI010001577.1, on the reverse strand, counting down.
CATCGTTTGGTTTAAAGAATGTGTTCGTTAATAAAATGCATATTTGCGTGTCTTATACCTCCGATCGCCGTTTTGATAGATAAGGGCTGTAGCGGTGACTTATGTCTCAATTTGTTGCTCACTTTGTGCGGATACTTTCCCGGATGTATTCACGCCTATTGTGTTATTTGTGGTCAAAACCCAGAGAGAGGAACAAGTATGAATGTTGTGAATGTCAATGTCACACAACCAGCGCCCATACAGATACAGCCAGGGGTGGCATTCGAGCCTTTGCCTCAATTGCCACAAATGTGTCATATGTATCATCCAATACAACCGGTTCCCAATCAAATTCCAATGCATCCGCCTATACCTCAAAGAGCTGACCAGCAAATGGTAATGTCTTCGGCGCCGCCCAACTATTTCGAAGCGTCGGCGCCTCCATTCCAGGTCTACACCGATAAGAGTTCGCCCAATAATTAAAGCCTTAATTACTTATTATCTCATAATTTGATTAAATTTGAATTAATTTATGTTTAAATAATCTCTTAAATCATTTTTAATTACAAATATTTAAAAAACTTTCATTTAATATATAATTTAATCGCTTAAAAGTGAATCTTTATATGAATTTGTGAAAAGTTGTCTGAAAATATACCTTTTAATGAATCAATTATTATCTTCGGACCAAATCTTGTAATAATTATTGTTAAGATTAACGCCTGATCTGAGCTTAACCTCAAATCATATTTTATAAAATTTGATATCTTATTGTAATTTAAAGTTTTTTTATTCTGAATATATATTAAATCATTTTATATGACTAAACATTTTAAACAAATTTTATCAAAATTATTGCATAAAATTTATTTTAATCCTATTTTTTTCAAAACTTTGATATTTTGCGAACCTTTTCAGTATTTGATGTGAATTGTTATTAAACACGACTTCTAAAGTCCTATTTTTTAAACCATTCTTACAGAAGTTGAGGGAAGGATTTCTTAGACATTAAATTAAGGTTTAATTGTCAAAAGGATTAGTCATTTGTATATAACTGGAAGTATTATATTTCATACATTTCTGTTACGGAAATAGTTATGTATGAAATTAAAAACTTAATATTAGTTTATATTTCATTAATTAATTGATTAAAACTTCAATTTACCATTGATTGGCTCCAATGATTTAATGTTGCTTGATAAATATGACTTGAGGATTTAATAATGATTAATATAATTAGTAACATGTTAATTTGCAAGATGACAACAAAGTTAATATGAGGCAAAAAAATTGGTATTCATTGCTTCACTTGTTATAATATACTTTCATATATAATTATAATAAAATATACCTTGTTTATTTCGAAGTCAAGTACTTAAAAGTTTTTTGCTTTTTATGGCATATCCTAGATCAAAAAACAATAAACGAAATAAGCATTTAAAATCCTAAAAAGAAAAAAAAAACTCGAGTTATCAAGATTTCTAGTAATTGTTTGGTAATTTTTTGAGTAAACTGTTATTCAAATTATTTTTTAATTTGTAATCAATTAGAATATCAATGAAATTAATAATTTTTTTAAAATAAAAATATAAGTAAAACAAATAGAAATCTCTGAATTCAATATGACAACAATTTAACCTAGTCATTATTTGATTTATAAAAAATAAGACCTTTCATAATAATTCATTACTTTTATTCTAATTATAAATGAATTAAAACAAAACAATTCCTCAAATAAAACAAAGTAAAAGTTTATTGAAAGTTACTAATCAAATATATAGTGTTCTTGGTAACTTAAGTTTAAATTTCTTCTTTCTTTTAATTTTTAAAAGAATCTTATATACTCGTTAAAAAAGAACATGTTGAAAAGCAAAATTAACTTTTTAGAACTTTCAAATATTTCATTCTAAATTCAACAAGGTATGTTTACTTGTAAGAGTAGAATATATTGATTAATTTGTGACTAATATTTATTAATCATTATTTGATTAATTCAAACGTTTGTATAATATTTTAAACAACTTTTAAATTATTCAGTCATTACTTTTCTAAAACTTATGATTTAAGACCGCATTTGGAATAAATAACTTTCGAAATAATTGCCAAGAAATCAATAATATAGAAATAGGTATTAGTTCATTTTTAATTCAATAGATGACCAAGGTTGTCAACCATCCACACTTTTAATAAACTTTTAGAATCCAAACAAAAAAATGCTAATAATTGACATAAACTCTGAGAAACTTTACTATTGATTATTTCAATTAGAAATTATCATTAAATTAACCCAAAAGATGATGACTTCTTATATTTCAATACTTGTTTTATACGATTTTCACTAAAATATAATCAAATTTTCATTTCGTTCCACAAAAAAAATCATTAAATCATTTGTTATCCGAAATAATTATTATGCAATCATTGAATGAAAACATTCGCAGAATTTTTGAGTTAATTTATTATTTTTAATATTCGTGAAAATTTAGTTTCAGTTGGTTTTCATAGTTTCTTGTATTATTATTTAAATAATATATAAACCTATTGAACTATTGAAGAAGAAATTGATTAAAATATTTTTTCTTTGTTATAAAACAATTTTTTGGTCATTAGTTTCTATGACTCTGTTTTCATATTCGTTGATCGTTAGGGTCTTGAGGTCTAACAAATAAAAACACGAAATTTCCTCTTCTGTTCATTCATTAGAAAAGTTGAAGAACTTATATAAGTCTAAACTAATATATATAAACCAGTGTTTACTTATAAGTAATAATTGAAGAATAATTTCAGAAAAACCCGAAATGTTTTGCGAAAGTTTTTTCAAGGATAAGTTGTTTCCCATTCCTTAGAAAATTAGTATAAATATAATTCTCCTCAAACTCTGAAATGAAGTTTTTTAAGTTAAGTGACAGATCCTCTTCTGTTTACTTTATATTTTTTATAAATTTCTTCTCAAATATGAATTTCATATTTAAATTTTCCATAATTTTATTGTTTTGTGTCTCCACTTTTGCCAATAGTCCGACGTTTTTGTGGCAAAAAGTTTATAATTTTGTTGACATTTGGAGTAAAGATTTTGTATTGAAAAATGAGCCAATTCTGGATCATTTGCTTAACTCTTCTGAAAGTGTTTCAAAAAGTTGTCAAAAAAGTTTAAAATCAACTTTCAATGGTATCCTGGAATCAAACGATTGGGCCCTACAAATGATCAATTCTTGGGGTAATTTTCCCCCCAAAGGTAAACCTTTTATCATTAGTCATGATATTTTAGGATTTTTTTTTTGTAAAGACACTTTTTAATCGTAGGTATAGTTTATTGAATGAGTTAGAAGAAAGGGATAAACACTTTCGGTAGTTATTGTATCTCAAAGTTGACCATAAATTGAGTGAACAAAAAAAACAATTAATAATTAAATGATTTTAATGCAACCATAACTGTATTACAACATAAATTAAATATTTTGATAAAAATTTATGTTTTCCAACATATTTGCAAAAATTGAATCTTGTTAAGAATGAGTCCAAATCTATTAATTAGTTTATCTCTAATTTTCTATATCTTTTGTATTAAAAGTAGAAAATTTAAAAATCGTTTAAAATTCAATTTCTAGGAATGTTTACAATTATTTTTTTTTAAAAAGGATTTCGACTAAATATCATTTCTCAATATTTTATGCAAACAATTAAATGAATGATTGAATTAAAAGCAGTTAAGCATTAAAAAGTTTTTATCTACAAATGAATTTTGAGAAATAATTTTCCCAATAATTTGATATATTTTTATAATCATTAATACATTTATTTATAAGTTTTAGTGAATTTAAAAAAAATTAAATAATTTTTTTCTGTTTTCATGATTTCTTGTTTTTATTTTAAAAGCATTAATAAATGAGATATTGATATATAAATCTGATATTAACTAAAAGAATATTATTATTATGAGAATCATTAAATCACTAATTTTTTTGTTAAACAATACTAATGTTGTAAATTATTTGTCATTTGAAACACAGGTCTATTTGAAGGCAGTTTAACAGACTTTGGATCTTATGATCAGTGTCTGTCGATCGCCAATAATGATATAATAGGTTCGGGACAGTACTGTTCCATCAGTTTCTCTCCTATTATACCTCAACCGATGCCAAAACAGCAAAACCTCTTTCATAAGATCGCAAATCTATTGCCGCCCGAAGTTTACCACAAAAACAATGCTTTGATTAGAATAGCGAACGAGTCGTCACTATTCTATTGGGTTTCTTTGAGGACAGCCGTCTGTATCCCCAGTAAATGTTCACAAAATGATATTCAAGTATTGGCCACAACCGGTAAGTCTATAATGATTTGTCTAAAAATGAATTTTAAATCAAATATTTATTATTATTTAGTTTCAGAAAAGATTGGACTCGACTTAAAGTCTGTCAGATGTGAAACAAAATCTAATTTTTCATTAAATGACATTCAATTGTTTGCAATGTATGAGGAATTTGAAAAAAAGACAATTTATTAATAATATTTTGTCATTTCACAGAATTTTGATCTTGTTCATTATTGTCATTTGCTTATCGGCCACTATTTGTGATTTCAACTTTGATTTTGAAAGTAATTAAAACTCTAAATATTTAAAACTAACTTAGATTTTAACTTTTAAGTCTCACAAAATTTTACTAAAAATGTACAGGGTAATAAATTATATGATAAATATTTTTCTGGCAAAGAAAATTCTAGGAACTTCCTACTCATAAATTTTAGTACAACTTTTTCCCTTTAATTATTGTTTTAAACAATTTTAGATGAAATGATAATTTATGGCATCAAATAGTTTCTCACATAAATCTTTAATACAAATATAAATATTGTTTAAAACAATTTGTTTTATAACATTTTTTGCAAAAAACAATCGATTATTAATGAGAAAAACAATTTATTTATTTTTATTAAGAAAAAGATATTATTATAAGTTATAACTTTATTTTTATTCAAAGATATAATAATTAAATGAATATTTTTTTCGATTTTCAGAAAATAGTGAAGGATTTATATTTGTCCGAATCTTTTCTCTACGAAAAGGGTATAATAGACTGTCTGCTCCGACGGCTACGAAAGACCTCTTATGTATTCACGGGATTAGAGTTTTGTCAATAATTTGGATAATTTACGGCCACAGTATTCAATGGAGTAATTTTCAATTGTACGGTAAGTTTGGTTTAATTAATTATTTTTTTCTTTACTCATCGTTTGTGGTTTACTGACTAATAGCCCGAAGCTTTTCTGGAAAGGATTTGTTAACTGCCTTTTGGGCTCAGCCTCTACTAAA
>JAQIXI010001576.1:0-13095 GCA_034700165.1 Galumnidae sp. Gr-Ori-00277 | reverse complement strand
TTCAAAAAATAATCCAAAAGTAATGAAAGAATAGTACATAAAATTTGATGGCTTTTGATCTTAAATGAAGTCAAACATCATTTCAATAATAACTGTTTAAATAAATTACTGAATAAATCGTTTGGGAAACAACTAAAGGTTAAGTCTTAACATTTAATTAATGAATAAAAAATTATGGATTTTATTATATTTGCATTTATTTAACAAATTTACAAATTTTTATATAACAATAAACAGAAATTAAAAAACATCTGAATTTTTGTTGGAATTTATGATACATTAAAAACATTAAAAAACTGATTAAAAATTGATTTTTAAAATCAGATTAAAATGAAAAGAGTTTTAAAATTGAAATTCAGGCGTAACAAATTTCATCTTGGCATCTTTCGCCACTTCATATCGAGAGCACTCTTCTTTTCCGTTGCTATTTCTTCTGAGCAAAAATTATTTCGATTAAATCAAATTATTGTCAATTTTGGAGCCAAACCTGATTTCGACGCAAACGACGGGTCGCTCCTCTTTAATGCACTGAACTTTTAAGACATTGAAATAAAAGTTGCCTAACATTGAAGCGTAAGAATTAGTCGATCGCTTCAAACATTTTAGAAAATCTTCATCACAATCGCAGTGAGACCTAAACCACACATATTTCCAAATTATTAAATTTTATTTTATTTTACTCCTGCATAGATTGGCATAAAAGTGGACTAGTATTGGCCTGGTTTCTTTTGAAAAAGAATGAGCAATATTTATAATTACCCTCCGGTTTGTCAATAGTGAGCAAAAAAATGGGGATTCACTCAATCCTTAATTTATTTCATGGAATGAAATAAATTTATCGATAAAATATTAGTTTCAATAAATTAAAGTGAATTTTGGCCTCAACTCAATTAAAATATTAAAAATATTTTATAAACTCTTTCTGTGGAGTTATTAATCTTATTAGCAATAATAGTAATATAATCATGCTTCATTTTCCCTGTGCTTATTGCTAATAATAATTATAAATTCATGCAATTTTTTATTAGAAAATATTTGATAAATTTATTTTAGTTTTTATATTACAATCTATTGGTTAGTATTAACTCATTCTTTTAAAATTCCACAAAAAATGCTTTTTTTGTTTAAAATCTGTTTTAATATAATTAAAAGTAAAAGCAATACTAACTTTGTATAAAGCGATAGATTAATGAGTCCATAACCAAATCTAAGCGCCTGAAAAATAAAACACTTGAGAATACTTATAGACGACTTGTGTCGTAGGGGTCACACATTTTGATCGAAAGTTACAAAAATGTTAGTATTTGTGACCATTTGTCTGATCACTGCTTAGAAATTTTATTATAAATATATTACCTTCAATCTAATGGGACAGTGATCATGAGCTCTGCAGCAAAGATCTATATCCTTTCTAGGACCAAGGTCATCATAAGTGCTGGCCGTATCCCCTAAACCGCACCACTAATGACAAAACAAATGTTTAGACATAAAACAATGAATTTGTAATTCTAAGTAACATTTCCTTTGAAATTCTTTCATAAAGTGTTGTTTCCATTAGTGACTCATTATTTGCAATAAATTAATAACAATAAAAAAATGGGCAAAAATGGGTTATTCTATTGAATATTTAATAATAATTATCAAAAAAAAGTTGACTCAACTTAAATAGTTTTATACAAATATTAGATGACTTATTGGAAAACACTTCAAAGAAATACTTTTATAAATAAGTTCTAAATAATTGAAAGAAAATACCAAAACAATAATCTCGGAAACAATTTGTTCCACATTTGAAAAAAGCTTTTATTACGAATTTTTTTTAAAAACTTCTTTTGACTATTGATTATATGACTAAATATATTGACTCATAGCTATGTTTCGCTGAATTTTAAATAGTTATTCATTTCAAACATTCAAACAATTTGTGGAAAAATATAATTTTGTTAATAAAGTTTTGAAAAGTTTTGCACAGTTTTGCAAAGTTTGCATTTTCCCACTAAAGCACTCTCTAAGAACCTATAAAAAAGTGCAAAAATATATTATTTTGTAAATATTACAAATTAATGGAAAATTAGAATTGACTCTTACTTTAGTGCCGGGTATTAATCCCCTCCAAAGAGAAAATAATGAAATTGAAGAGTCAGTAGTAATATTGGCTGAGCTTTGATCTTGAGTTGAGATAGGTGATAATTTTTCCGTTAACTCACGGCACTTATTGATCGCTTCTTGCATTGTTTTAAAGTCTGATGTAATTATAGGAAGTCCTGTAGTGGTGGCGGTAGAGTCGGCTTTATCCGACTCTTTCTCTAAATCAAACAATTGGCACTTTTCTAGTGATTTGCCGGAACTGTCGAACTCCAAGAGAGCCATTGTCTTATCCATATGTAAAATGATTTCGAGAGGCACTGATTCGAGTCCATAGCTATTGAAAGAGATGTCGTCTTCGCTGTGCGACAACTCATCCTTCAGGTTATTCTCTATTAATGCAAATAAACTTTATTAAACTTTCAACTCATTTGACTCAAGTCTTACCGATTAAAGATTTTTGTGTCTCATAATAAACATTCATTTCTTGAGAGACACATAAATGTATATAAAATAGTATTTTAAATAAATTTATTAAAAGAACTAGATTAAAATTCAGAATAAAAGTAAAATTCATATTCAAATGCTTTTAAAAAAGTGGATAAATAAAAGTTTGATCCAATGATTGCATAAAATATAAGAAAAGTTGTAAAACACTCTTTCATCGGTTCCTACAAGTCTTTGGTTATCACTCAGTCTTCTATTCTTTCGTTAAATATATCTCTCACTTCACACCTGTTTTAGAGCCAAACAAAAACAACACTTTAAGAAGAAATGAATTGGACTGATGTGGAAAGAGGTCACACATATGAAGAACTTCAATAAAAAGAAGGTGTTTCCAAGAGTTCAAAATTTGAGATAAAACCCACCTTAAACTAAATAACAATTCGTCTGAACGTCGAGTTATTCCAAATGTAATATTGAATAAAAAGTTCAACAAATGTTAATTCATTTGTCGTTTTTTTTGCTTACAGTTATTATTCAGGTTTTCTTTAAAATATTTATCATTTAATCCTCAAATGTCGGGGAATATCCAAAACAAATTAACGGTTCAATTGTCTCATGACTTTACCTTTTTATCATTATTTCAATGTTTCTACTTTTTTGACAAAATGACAAACGAAAGGAAATGGTGATCAAGGTGATTTGATCACTTTTAATTATTTATTTTGATTAAAATTCTTAGTGTTTTTAATTTGAATATTTAAATAGTTTTTCGGAAACAATTAAATTGCTTAAAACAAAGCTCTTGGCTATATTAAAAAAAAATCTTTGAGATAATTTCCCTAAAAGATAAAACAGAAGTGAAAATTATTGAGACCATTTAAAATACATTATAGATTAGCATGGTTATTTTCAGGTAGAATTTGATTGTATCTAAACGTATAAAAAATATTGAAAGAGAGAATCGATATATTTTCCAATAAATTCCTAAACTTTTAAATTGTTTTTATATTCAATATTTGACTCTTAATTTAATTTTGTTGTCAATCGAAATGTTTTTAGGTTTTGTCCTAATTTTCAGTTCTATTCTTATATTGTTTTGATTCGAAATAAAATCCAGATTTTAATATTTCATTTAATGTAAATTTAATTTTAATTTAAATGTCATTACCAGTGATGATAGATAATGACTCATTACATACATGTTTTCATTAAATGAACATGCTAAAATTAAAATTAATCATTTTTAATAAATATTAGAATTTAATAAAAATCTAATTTTAATAAATTTAGAAAATTAAACAAATGATTATTTTTGAGTAAATTTGATAATTCTTTTAGTAAAGAATGAGAAGTGAAGAAGTGATACACGTTTTTAGACTTTACATTCCTTTCATAAGTTATGGTTTGAGTTAAGCATTTAGTGCTAATTTGTTTGATAATCTTATTTCCAAAACAAATTTGACTTAATTAGAAAAGTCAGTTAAACTAATTTTTTTAATGTTAGGGCAAAGAATTAAATGAAAAACTGTTAATTAGAAGATATAATAATTTATTAGTACTTAAATTATAAAAAAAATGATATAATTTTGTAGAAATCATTACATAATTTGAATGTTGAATGACTCGAGTGATAGACTACAAGGATTTGTCTCAATTAAATGTCAATTTATATTTTAATCTGAATTTTTTCTTATCTTAAATAAGAGAATTTAATGTTTTATGAAATCAGATTTTAGAGAATAAGTCTTCAGACGATTTGAGCCAAAAAAGATTATTTGACAATTGGGTCAAATCTGTTGACTTAATCTAATTCTCAATATGTAAGTCAATTCGAACTTGAAATTAGATCTTTTGCCAAAAAGTAGTACTTTCTCTCAATTCTTATAAATTAAAATTTAAGTCTAAAATCATTTCTTAAAATTTTAATTCAAAATAATATTAAGAAATTCATTATTCATATATGAGTTTGAGATTAAACTGAACTCTCGTTAGAGTCAATCAAATATAAGTCGATTACAATAAAAAGGATTTCATTTTATGTTTATTTTTTATAAAGAATAAGAAATTATAAAATATTTTAGTTTTTTATAGATTTTATGGTTGAATATTGAGGGTCAGCACAAGTCAAAGATTGAAGACTTGATGTCTGAAGGCATGATTTGACTTTCAAATTGGTTTGAATTGAAATCTCGTTTCAATCTCTTCTTAATTGCGATCACTTAATGAATGATTTGCTATTTAAATGATTTCAACAATTAATGAGTTTTCAATTTAAGAGTGGATTTGAAACTTAATTTTTACATAAATGGGACGTCTTTTCATTGGTGTGACTTTCAAATGGGAAAAATGGGAAAAATAGCCTCAAATTATTGTTATTTTTTCGGATAACTTTGAAATCGCTTTTTGTCAGAAATTGATTGATTGCTTGTAAACAGTATTTAAAAATATTTTATCTAAATTGCGTTCAAATGTTCCCAAAAAAAGCTGAAATATTCAATCATTATATTGAAGGTCATCATAAAAAATAAACGAGTTCATTCACTTTCAAACTGATTTATTCAACTATTTTCTCCATTTCTTAAAACTTCTTAAAAAGTTTTAAAAACCAAAACAAATCATTAATTTTTGACGACATTTGACGACATAAAACATTTTTTAGGCTTTTATTTTCAGTTTCGCAAAAACACTCCTAAAAAAAGTCTATTAATCGTTAATCGAAGAGAATTTAGTATTTATTATATGTTATTAAATTAGAAATGAAAAGCATTCGAACCATTTTTGTGACTTTTAATGCTTTTTAATGCCATTCATTGCTATTTTCAAAGTGTTTATCCATTGCATGGAATCCGAGGATATCTATTAATAGAAGGAATATTTGCATCTCTTTGTGGTTCCGTTCCATACATGGCTTCTAAACTAATTTAATAAAACTAAGTTATGTTTTATAAACATTAAATTATTAAATTTAGAATTGGTGATTGGTCTTTTTTTTAATGTTTGTTAATTCAATGATTTTCTAGTAAATGATCAGTATCATTTCAATTATTTGTTTTTAAAATTTGAAATGACTCTAAAAAATTATCGATATTTTAAACATTAAAACTATAAATTCATTTAAATTTATTCAAACTTTAGTTGTTTTAGTTTTTATTTAATTTCGTTAAAAAACTGCTAAAAGTTTTGTATTTATTGTAAAACTTAAATAAAATGTCTAAAACGATACCAAACCTATTATTACCGCATAAGGTATTTGTTTTCAAATCCTTTTATTTATTAAATAACTTTTAAATAAATATTTGATTTCAGCGAAAGGTTGAAAACACTCGCGAGAGTCAAATCCTTCTTTGGATTTGGAATACTCTACAAGAGATCAGTGAATTAGATTACGAGCAATACCTAAGAGATGGGGTCATTCTTTGCCGGTAAGCCATTTGTTAATTAATTGATTTAATTATTAATTGAATTAAAAGTTTAATGAATGCAATAAAGTCGGGATCCATTTCGGGTGATATAACCCCCGGAACTAATATAAAACAAAAAAGAGAAAACATAAAGAAATTCTTAAGTGCCTGTTCTTCATATGGAGTGCCAAAAGAGGAACTTTTTGAAGTCGAAGATTTATTATTACTACAGAACATCCCAAAAGTGACCCGTTCCCTTTTTGCTCTAGGAAAAATGGTACCCTTTTTTAATTGACTTAAGAAAACATTCTTCAATTAATTAATGTTTAATGAAAGGCTGCGGAAAAATATGACGGACCAGAATTGGGTGATGAACCCTACGAACCACTCGATCCCAAGTCGTTGAGAAGAGGAGGAATGCCTTACGGCGATGACATTTATGTGGCGCACGTCAACACTCATGACATCAAAAAAATGATTTTTTCTCAAAAGAACTAAAATTAGTTCAAATATTAAGTTCTTTTGTAAAACTGTTTTATTATTTCTAATTACTATTAATTACATAATATTTGAGTTTTACATAAAATTCTTTAATAAATGCTTAAGAATTTTGTTCTTTAAATTACTTTTTAGGATAAAAGAGTAAATTTGACTCAAAGCTAAGAATAATAATAATAATAATACTGTTATTATCGGCGGATAAAAACGATCCTAATTTCGACTAATTATTGAGATTTAGTGCCAATAAATATATAAAATGATATAATGAGTGAGAATTAAATTAAAGCCTATTTTGCTTTCTTTCAAAATGAATAAAACAATTGAAAACAAAAGATCTAAATATGAATAAATCGAAAACAATTGTATAAAACATTTGAATAAATGATATGTTAAGTGAAATAAATCAAAAAATAGTGAATTAAAAAAAATTTGATTTTTTCAAATCAATTGTTTCATAGGAATCATAGGATTTAAATTTCATTACATAAAACACTGAATAACTTTCCAGAAATGTTTTCATTCAATATTTCAAAACAAATGTGAAAAATATTTGACTGAATGTCAATAAATGAATGGAATACTGTTTTTCGTCACATTTTTTCAATAACTCTTTTATATCGAATTAATGGGATATTTATTTCAGTCGAAAAGAAGTTAAAAATTAAGAGAATGTGTGGCAACTAATTCATGTCATGACTTGAATTACTGTTTCATCAACTTTTTGGAAGAATTATCTAAAGTTGTCTTTAATTGGCAGCCATTTGGACGTAAAGACAACACGAAAATATAAGTCCAAAAACTTCTACAATAGAGAATCCGAGCGCTACCGAACCCAAAACGAGAAGATATTCTTTGAGAATCGGACCAAAGCGTTCGACACATCCGTCGTAATATATATTCGAGGGATGTTTCCGTTGACCACAAGTCTCGACAACAGTCTTACAACAGGTGTCGGGAACAGCATTTGATTTATTTGTCAGTTCGTAGTCGTCATATAGAGTCCAACCGCAACACTTATAAGTGCTATAAAGTGACTCCAATTCTGTCTTATGGCTGTCCAACAGCTCAGTCTTATTGAGATTCTCTTTTAAAGAAGCCATGAATTCGTCCTTTCCTTCAGAATTGGGGGTCACTGATATGAATGCAATTAAACCAATAATCAGTTGTAATGTAAACAAAAATAAGAGACCAAATATGAAGAAACACAACACAACTGATCCGCTCTTCTTTCGTTTGTTACCATTAATATGTTTTTGATGATATCTATCACGTGTTGGCGTACGACTCGAAGTCAATGGTATTTCTGTTTGTAATTCAACTGATTCTTCAGATGAAAGGTCTGGTTTAGTACAACAACCAATTAATGCGTTTATTAATGATATCAAACAAATGGCAGTTCCGCACAAAACCATTGAATAGTGGATCAAATTAACCAAATGTGTCGATGGAATGAGTGCTTGAATGGCTCTGAGGTGAGTCTCTCCCAAATCAATTTGTGGCCGACCATAAGCCAGAGTTAACACAAGTATAAGAACTCCACTCATTAGGAAAATAAAATTAAAAATAAACAGAAAATAATGAATAAAATGAGCCGAAAAACCACAACATTTTCGGGGCTTTTCTGTGGAATTTCCATAATTGTGTCCATTCAGATAACCGTAATTTGCCATCACTTCAATTGACTCAATTGTCGATCACTTGAGACCACAAATCACTTAAATATTGATATTTATATAAATATGTAAAACAAAAACATTTTCGATAATTTGGTACTCATTTTGTTTGACTTATGTTTTGACAATAAGTAAACGCCTTATCATTGGCTCAAAGGCCTCATCAATGACTTCAAATTCAATTCACTGATGAATGCTTTCAATACAGTAGTGCTGAACACAGAATAAACATTTTGAGCCCAACCTTAGGGTTGCGTCCATTCGATGGTTTAGGGTTATTATGAACACTGACTCCCATTGATTAGTACTTCTCTCAATTCGACACAACTTTTTGTCAGATCTTTCATTAACTTCGATAACAAAATTCAAAATTAGAGTCAAATCTAAAGAATCGCAAAAAAACTGACGAATTGAGAGTCACTTCACTCAACAAAACCAGTTCTCAAATAACCGATTCTTTAAAAAACTTTTAATTTTATATTATTTATTGACTTTAACTAACTTTTAGAACATTTCATAAAATAAGACTTTTTTAATAATTGTTAATACATTAACAAAACATTTTTGATATCTAAGACTTTTTTTTGCTTTTTTTTGACCATGATGCTTTTAATTGATTTGTTAAAATAAAAAATTAAAGAAAGTATATAAAAGTATAAATAATAAAAATATCTTTGTTTTTATTAATAAGTTATTACTAATAATAACATATAGAGAATACTTGTTTCTCATTTAAGTAATATATGATTATATAATTAATGTAAAAATACTCTAATTTTTAATTTAAAAGTTGTATCGAATTATAAACATTAATAGAGTTTCCAATTGTCTCTGAAATCATATAGAGAACTGAGAATTATATATAGACTTCAATTGAAAGCATTAAAATAAATTCACTTTTATTTTAATATTTGTGATAAATATTTCGCTATCAATGGCTTTGTATAACAGTTTGAAGAAATGGCAAAAGGTTTCACTAATACCAACTAATACTAATAAATCCAAATTAAAGCTAATCTAATCTAATCTTAAAGATGAGAGACCTTCACATCAGTTCTAATGGACTCAATTTTAGGAAATATTTAAAAATATTATTAATGACTATATTTTTGAATTTAATTTATAGAAATCATTTTATTTTTAAATATTTTTAGACATTTTATCACTAAATTGTTAGAAAAAAGTAAATTAATTGAAATATTCAGCGGAACTCAAATTATTTAAAATTAATAGAACACATTTTGACCAAGGTCTTTTCCTTGAACACTCATAAAGTACATTTAAATAGTATTGTTTATTTAAAACTTAACTTAAAAATTACGACATTAGATAAATATCAAATACTATTTAAATAGAAATTCAAAATTATAAATAAATTGAAATATAATTAAATTTACTTTAAATGAATGGAAAAATGAAAAAACATTAAAAATTAGTGAAACTTTGAACCCGTACTCAATGTATGACAGAACCAATGATTTGTCTAAATCGACGTCATATACCGTTTATACAGTTGTATCACTTTAATCATTCAATTAGGTTAAGGCAAATAACCTAATCCTAATTCCGTGAATTTCACAATATAACACATTTTGTGTTAAATTTTATAAATTTTATAAATTATTAAAATATTGTATTAATTAAATTGAATTTGTTTTGTGATTATATGTATTAAGTGTTAAATAATTAGTTTTGGTTGTAATGGTATTCGCGATGAGTGTTTGTTAACCCTTAAAGTGGTCTCAAAATATGTCGAAATACATTCGACCTCCGAATCGATACAATGATCCGATGATTTCAAATCAACCGATGAACCCTCCGGCCCAACCTCTTTACAACGGAACGAGTTATGGTCAAAATATGGACCAATTGTCGGCTAATATGGCGTCAATGTCTGTATATCAGACCTGGAATCAAATGTGGTCTCAGGAAAGCGTTAATTTAATGACCGAAAAAGATATCCGAACGAAAGCCATATTTGCCGAAAGACAAAAGGCTTCGGAGTCTCAAAACGGTTGGGACCCCAACTGTACTAAAGATATAATGCGATCGACGTTAACAAAAGTACCTGACTCAGCATCACTTCTTCAAAAGGCTCGACTCCCGTTTGGAATTCTTATTCATCCCTTCAAATCAGATGACGTGAGAACTCATTCACTGACAAATATTTGACACATTTTTAAACTTTAAATTATCTTAGAATATACCGGTAATACAGGACAGTCCTATCGTGAGGTGCCGGTCGTGTCGGACTTATATCAACCCTTACGTTCGACTTATAGATCAGAGGCGATGGCAGTGCAATCTTTGCCTTCGAGTCAACGAAAGTATGTCATTAAATGTTTGATCATTTAATTTCTCATTTGATTGTTGTCTCAGTTCCGGAAGAGTTTCTCTACGATTACAATACGAGACAAATGATTGACTGCACGTCAAGACCTGAATTAAATTATGGCTCAATTGAATACATAGCGAGTGTTGAATATATGGTACGCCCCCCACAACCGGCCGCTTATCTATTTGTGTTCGACTGTAGCCGAAACGCCACTCAAATCGGTTATATCCCACATATGGCCAAAGCTATGCTCAACTCTTTGGACAAAATTCCCGGCGATTCCCGAACTCTAATTGGATTCATTGCTTTTGATTCGAGACTTCATTTCTTCAATTTGGGAGACAAACAACCGATACATTTAGTGATGCCCGACATTCAGGGTATTCAACACTTTTATAAGATTTGATAAATAATTTAATTTCTTGTTTTAGACGTTTTTCTTCCGAATTACGACAATCTTTTAGTTAATTTACAATCAAAAAGAACTCAAATCGAAGAGTTTTTAACTGAAATTTTGCCGACATTTCCATTGGATAATCCAAACGATCAGATTTTTGACTCGGGGTCAGCACTTGGCCCTGCATTAAATGTTGCCTATAAAGTATTGTCTTCACTCGGAGGACGTATTACTCTAATTCAGGCAACTCTTCCCAATATTGGGAATCCTAGCGATGGATCCGTTTTAACGAATAGAGAGGATCCCAACAAAAGAACATCGAATACAAATAATTTGAATTCTTTGACTCCTCTTTTAAATCCTGGAACCGATTTCTATAAAAAGTTGGCCTTAGAATGTTCTGAACATCAGATAGCAGTCGATTTATTTGATTTGTCCTCCTCTTACTCCGATTTATCGACCGTCGGATCAGTTTCTAAATTTAGCGGCGGTTCTATCTATTACTATGGCGGAAGTGTTGCCACCTCTTTGTTGGCCAGATTTGAGGCCGATATGAATCATTATTTGCAGCGGAATATTGGCTTCGAAGCAGTGATGCGAATGCGTTGCACCCGAGGACTTTCTATCCATACATTTCACGGAAACTTTTTTGTTCGGTAATTCATTTAATTATTTGTTTTAAAGTTTTGACAAAAATATTTTTTTAGTTCAACTGATTTGTTGGCCCTCCCAAATGTAAATCCCGATTCTGGGTATGGAATGCAAATAAGTATCGACGAAGACCTTAAAGACTATTCAAATGTTTGTTTTCAATCTGCAATTCTCTATACGTCATCGAATGGGGAGCGACGTATTCGAGTCCATACACTATCACTTCCAGTAGCGAACATATTATCAGATATAGTTCACTCTGCAGACCAAGAGGCTATCGTTGGATTGATCTCCAAAATGGCAGTCGACAGAAGCTTAACCTCTTCAATAGCTGACGCCAGAGAAGCACTTATTAATTCAGTGGTGGATATATTGAACGTAACTCGAAATTTAAACTCTAGTGCTGTCGGCGGCGCTCTTCTTATATCAAACGCCACTCGACTAATGCCTCTTTTCGTATTAGCCCTCATAAAACACGTAATAATTATTTAATAATTAATTTTCCATTAATTCAATGATTACTCTCTTATTAGACGGCATTCAGAGTCGGAATATCCACAAAAATAGATGAAAGAGTGTTTGCAATGGAACGAATCAAATGCCTTCCACTCAGACAACTAATGCTTTTCATTTATCCCAATCTGTATCCAATTCATAACAGTTTTGTCAATGAGACGGATCGTCCGCTACCCGTCCAGTTGTCATTCGCTAATATTGAGCGAAATGGAGTCTATCTATTGGACACTTACGACAATATATTTATTTATATTTGCAAATCAGTGCACCCGCACTGGTTGGCAGAAGTCCTTAATGTGACGCAATGGGCGCTTATCCCCGACGACGGAGATCTCACTCAAAATAATCACACGTCTAGTAATCACATCAATCGAATACAAACAAATGGCGATAATTATAGTAAAGTTTCTGTCGTTCGGTTACCACTTCTGGAAAATATGACATCAAAACGAATCCATAGTTTCATTCATAGTTTAATAGATGAGCGACCATTTCAACCAAATTTCCATATTCTCAGGTATTTTAGATTTCATTTTAGATAGAATTCTAAAATATGTTTTACCCCTTAGAGAGGACAGTCGACTTCGTTATGCGTTCCTTCAATATATGTATGACGACAGAAATGAATCCGCGTTTAGTTATTATGAGTTTTTACAACATCTTCAGCAACAGATTAAAAATTGAAACACTTTTTCAATACATTTATAATTTTTCTCAAAAGTGTTTAAATAATGGAATTTTAGGGAATAATAATAATAATAATAAATTTTGTGATAATTTTATTAAAGCATTGAATCGATTCAACGATTTATTATTATTATGTCGTTTAAAGTTTTATTGATATTCAGAGACATTGAATGAAATGAATTTGACATCAAATGCTTTAATACTAATTATTATTTAAACTTTTTTATAAATTTATTAAAGAATGAAATTATTTATTGATTTTAATTAAAAGAATCAAAGATTTTATTCATTGAAGGAATGGTTTTTCAGAAATACATCCAAAGAATTATCGACCTCTTCTTGTGATCATAGCTCTGGCCCGACCTCTGCCGCGAGCGACTACTCAACAACAAACAAATATTT
>JAQIXI010001575.1:0-13098 GCA_034700165.1 Galumnidae sp. Gr-Ori-00277 | reverse complement strand
ATCACAAGAAAAGCAGAATAATTTTAGAGATTTTGTTGAAAAGTTTAGCTTGGAGAAATTTGGATTACAACAGTTTTAGACGAGTGGACACAGAAGAGATCATTTAGGAACTACCTTTTATTGGGCTAGCACTGGTAATGGTTTTACATATACAAATTGGGAACCAGGTGAACCATATAATAGGGATGGAACTCAAGACTGTGTTACAACACGCACAGACAGATTAACCTGGGACGATGATTTTTGTAATTTAAAATTCAGAATTATATGTGAAGTTACGATTGAATAAACATAATAATATTTCATTCTCTGAATATATATTTCTAATTATTTGAAATATAATTATATCTATATTTTTTTAAATTTTTCATAATTTTTAAATCAAAAATATTCGGGAATTAGTTTATTGATAGAAATTGGTTTATATTATATTTATTTTAAAATATTGACATATTTAAAAGTAAATTAAAAAATTGTTGTAATGAGTTTTTAATAAATTTTATTTTAATTTTTGATATACAAGAACATTATTTGCATCAGGTTTATTACTATTTCATAGTTTTACTGATTTTTAGACAATATATTCTACAATTACATCATTTGCTCTTTAGGTTAATGAAGTATACAAAAAAAATTTATACCTTGAAACAGCAATTTATTTAATACCTATCACTCAAGAAATATAAAATATTTTAGTAGTAAATTAAATTATATTTTATTTTTAATATTATATTTTTATATGATTCAACATTTCTTAGTTTCCTTGGAATAACTAGATTTAGCTTGTCAAGATAATTATGTCACACATGACTTTATTTTATCCAACTTATTTAAGTAGATATAATATTAAACTATAAATTTCAGGATGATTATTAGTAAAGTGTGAAAATAAAGTCCGTTCCTCAACTTGTATCACATTTGTAAATTCATTAGTAAGAGTATTGTTAAAGTAATAAGTTATTAATCAATAAATACTTTAACAATTACTATTACTAATGAATTTGCAAATGTGATATAAGTTGAGGAACGGACTTTATTTTCACACTTTACATTATACTAATTTAAAAGTATTTCATGCTTTTTAAAGTATTATATCTATAAATATATTTAATAATATTTATTTTAAAATTTTTGTCCAATTTTTCCTAGATAAATTTACAATAATAAACTAAATAAAAATTATCAATAAATATTTGCAAGTTTTTTATTTGATAAAAGGATTTATTAATTTAAAAAATAAAATTAATTCTTTCATTTCTTATCAAATTAGAAACGAAAATATTTGAAGAACTTTTTGGATAAATAGATGGAATGAAAAATATAGTATAAATAAAGTGAAAATAAAATTAATAACAAAAATGTATATTAAAATTATTTTTATTATTTATTTGTTAAAATGTAAGTACAAATTGATTTTTTACTTGCCAACATAAAAGTAAATAACATTAAATTTCTTTCAAAATTAACTTTTTTAAAGGTACTGTATCATGGCAAAATAATACAGAGTGTATTGGTGATTCTAAAGCATTGTGTGGTGACTGCAATTGGTTTGCATATAAGGATCAGAAATGTTTCAAACTGATCAACGAATTTCAAACAAGAGAAAATGCAGAAAACACTTGCAAACAACAAAGCTTAATGTATTATATTTCAAATTCAACATTAGCCTCGATAAATTCTGAAGAAGAACAAGATTACCTAAATGAAATTTTATTTAATAAGATGAAAATAGAAGATTCAATTTGGCTAGGTGCATTCAAACAAAATGGTGAGTTCTATTGGAATAATCATTTACGGCTTAATTATTATAATTGGGCCGAAAATAATCCAGTAAATGAAAATGAGAGAGGTTGTGTTGAAATGCGACCTAAATTTTCTCTTAAGTTGGAACAAGAACAAATGTTGTCTAATAGCCAAGCAAATTGGTACAATGTCATTTGTGATAAAAGAAATTTGATTCTTTGTCAAAGAGATCAAGCATTGTCTTTAAATAAACTGAACATGATGATTTTGGATATACGTAATGAATTGATTGAAATAAAGAATGAAAACCAAAATTTACAAAATGAACTAAATTTGATTTCCACTCAATATTTAAATGTTTGCGCTTTAAGTCAAAATTGGAATTTGTGTAAACTATTCAAAGAAGACGAAAAGAATAAATTTTTTGCAAAACCTAAGATTGTGAACGAAACAACTGCTACCTGGGATGAAGCTATTAATATCTGCAAGAAATATAATGCAAGTTTAATTTCTCTTCAATCTCAGGATAAGCAGCATAATTTTAATGAATTTGTCGAAATGTTCAACTTGGAAAAATTTGGATTACAAAAGTTTTGGATAAGTGGTCGTAGAATAGAACATCTAGGAAGTAAATTTTATTGGTTTACCAATGGCCAAAATTTTACATACACAAATTGGGCAACGGGTGAACCAGATAATTCTGATGAAAACCAAGACTGTGTCACAACTTGCCAAGAAAATTTAAAATGGGATGATGATGATTGTGTTGAAAAACATTCTGTTTTATGTGAGGTTACAATTGATAAATAAAATAATAAAAATTCGTTTGTTATCGCCTTTTTAAAACCTAATTTTCTCCATTTAATTATATAATCGTTAAAAAAACTAAAATAATGAATTTAAATTAACTCAATTTATCATATATTGTCTCATATTTTTATTAGTTTATTATTTATCTATTATAAGTTATCTTGATAAAATAAGTGATATAACTAAAATAGGAACTTGAAAAAATATATAGTTTTTTGCCAATGATACAGATCCTCGAAAGAGAAGGCATTATCATGCATATATTACAACGAATGTTTTTCCTTTATATGAATGAATTTTTGAAGTTATAAAATAAGTAATTGATTCATCAATTTCAAATTATTAACCCATTAAACTTAAATATCTGAATAGACAATTGCAATTTTGTATAAGAATATATGATTTCAATTAAGAATGTTTTGTAATAATTTTTAATATCAAAGTAGGATGGCAGCCCCTCTGCTTATGAAAGTGTAAACTGCCACCCGGGATTTTTTATACGCATTTGATAAAGGACTTCAAACTGAATTCAATTATGCAAAAATATTTTTTGATAACTTATATGGTTCAGCCGCTAGAGGGCGTCAAGATCAGAAAATGAAAATCAATATAGTATATGTTTTTGGACTTAAATATATATTTTAGTGATTAAATGCGCAAGCTGATACCATTGCCGTTATTTAAAATGTTCTATCATTAAAAGTTTTTAAAATAGAACGATTTTTAAAAATTCCAAAATTTTAAATTCAATTTTTATACTTAATTTTTGTTTTTTCACATAATTGATGATTTAGACTGCTATTGATTTTTGATGAAGTATAACAACTGATGAAAATAAAAAATTGAAAATTTAAGAATTTTTGAAGATCAGACTGAGTTTCGATCAATTATACCAAAAAACATGTATATCTCATAAAGTATTTGTTGCACGAGATAAACACTTATTCTATTTGATGTCATAATGGAAAAATTCATACTCGAAAATTCATACTTTGACGCCCTCTAGCGGGTGAACCTTATGAAAATTCCTAAATATAAAAATATTTTTGAGTCCAGCACATTGTCCTCTATCTATTGCAAAAGAAAAATTTCGGGTGGCAGCTTACACCGAAATTGCCATCCTTCATTAAATAAAAAACATGAATTTGATATTGA
Source organism: Galumnidae sp. Gr-Ori-00277 (assembly GCA_034700165.1). Lineage (NCBI taxonomy): Eukaryota > Metazoa > Arthropoda > Arachnida > Sarcoptiformes > Galumnidae > Galumnidae sp. Gr-Ori-00277. The sequence continues at coordinate 9,390 of JAQIXI010001575.1, read as the reverse complement.
ACAATTATTATCCTTTAATAAATATTATATAAAGTAAACATTTTAAAAGTTTTCCTGTTACTTTGATTAATTAATTATCTTAATAAAATTTTAATCAAATAATATTTTGCAGTTTGTTTTAAAAACTCAAATCCTAAACAAAATAAATTACACTTTAAATTTTCCAAAGGAGGTTGCAAAGGTTCGACAAATATTCTTCGATTTTGCTGTCCTTGTGAAAGATGATTCACGAATTGAAATAAAGAGTCATGCAAGAAGAATTTTTCTGCTGTCATGAAAGATTTTGAAATAAGAGCATCATGTAACTCCAGAATATCAATTATCATAACTTTTTTGTTAATAAAGTTATTTCAAAAATTATTTCATAAACATAATCTAAATAACATTTGTAGTCCTAAACTTTTGATTGTCCAGAAAACCGAGTTAAAATTCATTTTTTCGATTTTACTTTGTTGTCAAGAAAGATCCCAACTTTTTATTAATTGTGTTCATTACAAATTATGAGATAAAAATATATTGGAAAGAAAGTTTGGGATCTTTTTGCCATCAGAGGCTCTAATTTTGAATTTTACTCAGTTTTTTCGACAAATTAAAGTTCAGGACCACTTTGCTAAAAAATAAGTTAGATTATGAACAACAGAATATGTTTATTAAGTAATTTTTGAGCTAGCTTTATAAACAAAAAGTTATGCTAGTTGATATTCTGGAGTTACATGATGCTCTTATTTCAAAACCATTGATGATAGCAGAAAAATTCTTCTTGCATGACTCTCTATTTAAATTCATGAATTATCTTTTACAAGGACAGCAAAATCCAAGAATGTTTGTCAAACCTTTGCAACCTTCTTTTTAGAGATTTATCTAGATCCAATATAAACTTGTTTATTAATAAATTATTAATAATAATTTTATTTTAAGTTCAAATTGCATTTTGTATAAGAGTCTAAAATGGTTATTAATCACAAAAATTTAATAAAAATATTGTTGAAGAATTGATTATATTATTTACGAAACCCTAAACCAGAGTCGAATAATGAGTGCAAAGGGTGTGAAATATTTTGTTATAATTTTTGAATGCAGTAACCAAATACATGCAGTTACCAATGGCTATTTTCAAATGAACCAGTGCATATATTTTGACAAGATACAACCCTTTCCCCAGAGTTTTTATGTTTTTTTACTCAGTATTAAAGAGTCATTAATATAATGATTTATATGATTAAGTTCAATGTGCCTGCTCATGTCACATAGCGTACGCAAAAAATGCACTTAAAGATGCACTCAATATTCGACGCTGCCCTAAACAATTAAAATTTAAAATCTGTTTTTAAATGAATATCAAATACAAGTGTATAAAAATTTATTGCCTCAAATATTATCTTCCTTATACTATGAAACATTAAACTATTAATAGTTATTGACTTGATAAAATAATTTGTTTAACTGCCATATAAAGTGTAAAACTTTTTTATTGCTAAGCTCAAATAAGACGATATATCAATTAAATAATTATTAAAACAAAAGTTGAAATTAAAATATTAATCCATATCAAAAATATTCTTAAATATTAAAAGAGTTATGTTTATAATTAAACCGACTCTATTTTTGCAAACGTTTGAAAGTTTTAAGCTATAATATTACATATAAATTTTGTACAGTATGTTTAATTTGCATAGAGCATTTGTCACCCCATAAATTGGTAAAATATCATAATTATTCAACATGTTTTAATTTCATTTAGCTTTATAGAAAAATAAATCGACATTAATAATTTAAAATTCTTAATTATATATTAATTTTTATATTGAATTTGGAAGAAAATAACCATGTTCAATATTTATTTCGTTTTATTTTTATAGAGCTAATTGTTTATATCTAAAATCTAAAATAATCAAGATAAATTAAAAGTTTTAATAGGATATTATCAAATATTTTATATTTTATAAAACATTTATAAAATTTTGAATAAATGATGTTATAAAATGTCAATAAATTAAGACATAACTTATATGAATTGAAATTAAATATTTAATAATTAGAAGCGTAATTTATTAAATAAATGTATTTTAACTATGTGATTCAACCTACTGTGCGCTGAATCAAAGCTTATTGCTCTTGAACGTTTTTAGGTAAAATTAATTCAATATAGCTATCATGTTTGGTCATAAAGGTCATTTATGAATTTCATTGTCATGTGACCATCTGGTCACGTGACCTGAAAATTATAAGTACATTCCAAATATACTAGTTATTTCCGAAGATATCAATGTTAGGCTATAATAAACTTGAAGATTAGTCGAGCACATGTAGACGCATAACATACTAGAAAATCAACAATATCGGTTCAGAAACAAAAAACTTATGATTGATTATTTAAGGAAAATTTCTAATTTTTAAACTTTTGAAAAACTTTAATCAGTTGATATCTGAAATATTTTATGGTAATTCACTAAAGAACATCAAATGAAACAATTTTGTTGCAAGGCACATTATGATTGGACTAACAATAAAGTCACCAGAAGGCAATTTTGAAAATTAGTTTTGAAAAATTTTGAAAGTTACTATTATCAAAATGTGCCTAGCAACAAAATTGTTACATTTGATGTCTTTTAGTGAAATAACACAAAATATTTCAGATATCAACAAATCCAAGCTCTTACAATGGGTTTCAATGGGTATTTTTGCCTTAAACAGCGATATTAAATCTATCATAAGTTTTTTGTTTCTAAACCGATTTTGTTGATTTTCTAGTATGTTGTGCGTCTACAAGTGCTCGACTAGGTACCAAGGTTATTATTGCCTAACATTATTATCTTCGGAAATAACAAGTATGTTTGGAATGTACCCATTATATTCAAATCACGTCAAATAAAATTCATAAACGACCTTTATGACCAAACATGATAGGCATATTGAATTAATTTTACCTAGAAACGTTCAAGAGCAATAAGCTTTGATTCAGCGCACAGTAGGTTGAATAACATAGTTATAAAGAGTGTACCATAACATGGTTGTGTGTCGTCATTCAATTTGAAGTTTCTGTCATCAATGATGTTGTTTGTAATAAAACCCCTTTAAAAGATAAACTTCAATGAGCAAAACAAACCTCAACTATTTTAGTTTCATTTATTAGTTTATCTAATGAACAGGTTTTGCAAATAATTATAACTGTAATGATGTAATAATAATTATATTTTATTAATATTTATAAATTCTTTTTAATTAAATTATAAGTTAAAAATTTACCGTTTGAAATTTTACAAGATTTTAATCTAATTACAAAATTATCTATTACTTTTTCACATAATTCTTTATTAATATTATTTAAAACTGTTTTAATTTTTTCTTTTAATTCTATTAAATTTTGAGGGTATTGACCTTCGTTGAACACTTTTGATTTTGCATATCCCCAGACAAAGAAATCACAGGGATTTATGTCACAGGATGAACTTGGCCAAACAAATTCTGTCCTGTGGATAAATAAAATATTTATTATTAAAGATATTCATTTTAGGTTTTTATAAACTAAATCAAAATTAAAGTTTTGATTTATTAATATTCTTATTAGTTTAGAAAATATAAGCATGCAAATTTAAAAATTTTGAAAATATCACAAACCTACGACTTATTATGTTATTACCAAACAATGATTTTAAGAGTCCAAGTGATGTTCCTGAAGTATGACATGATGCTCCTTTTAAAATATAAGACATTTTAGAAAATATTAAATTAGAAAAATATACTAGGTAGTTAAAATACCATCTTGCATGAAGACTTGCTTGGTGAAATCTTGACCTACTAATCTCTTTAATTCTGGCAAAAAAAAATTTTCAATCATATCAGCATATCTTTTACTGTCCACTGTCACTGGCTGTTGATTTTCATTTTCGAAAAAATATGGGCCAATCACACCTAAAAATATAGAAATATCAATTAATTGAGCTTGGTGATATGATTTTGCATAATTTTAAATAGAATAAGCACTTGATTTACTGTTAATTAGTAAGTCATATGGATTGTCATTTGACTCATTGCTAATGAAGGGATAAATTCTGTCCCAAAACTGTCCATCAAATCAAAGTTTTTGATTAAAAATATTGTGATTAACAGTAAGTCAAGTGCTTATTCTATTTAAAATTAAATTATTACCTCTTTTGGAGATAGCTACCCAAACAGTAACTTTTCTGGGATAAGCACTTTTTTCTAATACAATATTTGGATTTTTGTCACCCCAATATCTTAAATTTTGTTTATTCACGTAGCCATCCAGATGAAAATGACTTTCGTCAGAGAACCAAATATTTTCTAGATATTCAGGGTTTTCTTCAATTTTTTTTAGCATTTCTTCGCAGAATTTTATTCTGTCTTTTGTTGAACATTTAGACTGTTTTCCAATTAGTTGTGGTTTATAAGGAAAATAATTTAGTTCTTTTCTTAAAATTCTATGAACAGTTCCATGACCAATATCTTTAAGAGTATTTGTTATGTTTCTATAAAATAAATGAATATCTTTTAAAACCTTTAAAATATAAGACATTTTAGAAAATATTAAATTAGAAAAATATACTAGGTAATTGAAATATTTTTCATTTTCATAAAATCTAATAAGTATATCTTACCGAATAGTCCTTTGCTCGGGAAGACTATCTAAAACCCTTTTGACGTTTTCTGGAGTGATTTTAGACTTTTTATGTGGTATCCTTTTTAAATCTTTGAGTGTAAAGTTATTTTCCATTTTTCGCACAATTTTTCTTATTGCCTGATCGCTAGGTATTCCTCTTTCTGGATATTTTGAATTAAATAACTTTTGTAATTCAAAAATATTTTTCTTGATATTTTGTCTAAAAAATAAAATATAATTAGCTTCATATCAAATAATTAAATAAACTCTTTTAACATTTGTATCAAAAATTCTCTGAAATTAAATTAAAATTCAATGATAAGAAACACTTAAATCTAAACATTTATTATAAATATTAAAATAATTAATATTCATTACTTACTTTTTCATAATAATATACCACTCATAAATATCCTTTCTTTGCTCTTCGGTATAAAATTTAACTGATTTTTTAATTTCACATGACATTTTTTACATAATAATTAAATAATTTCAATAAACAAAATAAGAAAAATATCACTTAATTGTCACTCACTTAAAACATGTGCTCTAACCCTCACATGATTTTAGGCGCGTTTTTGATGCGCAAAACATCAAATTGAGTGACGACACACAACCATGTTATGGTACACTCTTTATTATGTTTTTTTAGTGTTTCAATGATTTCTATCAAAAATAATTCCATAATTATTATAAGTTTGATTTGATTTAAAATCAAACTTTATTTCTAAGTAAATGAACATGTTTGCTTCTTTGTGAAATTTACTTCTAGTTGAACCATTTTAAATAAAATAACATAATTTAAAAAATTATAAAGTTACCTTATCCAATAAAATAAAAGAAATAATATAAACTTTCAATAATTAATAAATATGTAAATAAATTTTACTATTGAATTCTTTGGGAGAATAAATTAGAAAATAAGTTATTTTATCAACTTATAAGAATTTTTTAAATAAATCTTTATATATTTATTAATCTAGGTTGTATTAGCTTTAAAATATTTATACAACCAATCAAATTTTTAACACCTATATAATAATATTCAAGCTACAAACATGATGATGTATTTGAATTTAAAGTGTGATTTTAAATCAAAAATAATTTATAGTAATAATAAAATTATTTTTGATAGAATTTTTTGAAATTTTAAAAAAGACAATACAAAATAATTTTATTAGAAAAATACGTTTCATATAAATAAATATTACATTTAAACTCATAATAATTTGTCGTAATTTATTGATATATTTTATATTATGTTATCATTTATTTCAACTTTTATGATTATTTTAAGTATAGAAAATTCACAATATTCTATTAAATATTTATAATTTATCTTTATTATGTTTTAATTTATCTCAATTTAATTCAAGTAGCTCTATATAAATGAAACGTTACAAATATTAAACATGAGTATTTTCTGTCAAATGCAATAGAAAAGTTAATTTGTAATTTAGAATTTAGAATATTAATGTAAATTTCTTATATTATTAAGCAAAATTGAATATAAATATGTTGATTAATCAAGAAATTTTACCAATTTAAGGTAGCTCTATGCAAATGATACAGACTGTATTATGTGTACGTGACAGTTTACAGGGTTTCCAAAGGAAAACTTAATAAATATAATTATAACTAATTAAAATAACTAAGGGAAATATTATAACATAAAAAGAGTAGAGTATTTTAAACTGAAAAGTGTTATAATTATAATTAACACTTATACAATAAAATTTGTTACAGCTATGCCTGGATTAGATTGGATTCCTGGTTTATCGCAAGCAAAATCTTTTTGTCAACTGGTCACTGGTGATGAAGAAGGTGCAGCAAAAACACAGAAGAACTTTCTTAGAGAATGTCCAGTTTTTTCACAAGCAACTTCATTAGTTCAAGTAATTGCCGGCGATACAGATGGTGCTGTAAAGACACAGAAGCGTTGTTTGGGTACCATTAATAATGTTGCCAATGGTATGCCTGTTGTGGGTCATTTAAAAGGTTTGTGTTAATTCAAATATAAAGTTCACCCAAAAAATAATTTTGTTAAGAGATTTTGAATAACTTTGATTTGAGATAAATGAATACTTTAAACAAGGTTTGAGGGCAAAGCTGTAATCACTACATTTATGAAGATTTATCAAAAAAATAAAAGTAATCGAAAAGACTTTAAGGTTTGATAGGTTAGTGTGAGGTAGGTTAGTATTCGGAAAGATTAACGAACGCGTAGAATAGGGTATGCGTGGTCTAGTGTACACGTGTTCTAGTGTACGCGTAGATTAGTGTATGCGCAGGGATGGCCAAAGGTCTCGACTCAAGGGGGGTGCTAGGGGTGGGGGAATTTTGGTCTGACCCCAGGGGGGATATAAGGGTAGGGTATTTTGAAAAATCACTAAAATCGCTAAAAATCACATATTAAGTGCTTTTTATGTGTTTTTCTTTATAAATTCATACAATTCACTCATATTTAACTTAATTTATCACTTTTGAAGCAAAAAACTAAGAATTTTTGATAACAAGCGACTTTTTTTACGAAAATTTATGAAAAATTCACTCTAAAACTGTAAATTTCACGCAGTTTTTTTAATTTGATTTGATTTTTCTAATTATTTACAGGTATTTTACTGATTTTTCACTAATTTTTTCCAATGTATTCAATTTTTTCACTACATTTACGTAGTAGGCGTAGTATATAGTTTCGTTTTACACCCACCATCCCCCCCGCTTTTTGCTTGCAACGGGGATACCATCTTTGGGTATTAACGGGTAAGTTTTAGTCTTTTTGTTAGTAACAATTTTGTTAGTAGTTGTTAGTTAAGTCCATTCTTCAGATATAAACGGAGGGGACAGGGAGGTTCGTGTCTCTCTAGAGGCCATTCTCTTTATTAGTAATGGAGAGGACAGGGAGGCCTTTTGCTAGTAATGGGAAAATATTTCTTTGAATATAAACGGGTAACATATAGAATTATGTTGGAAATGGAGAGGACAGGGAGATTGATGGCTCCCTAGAGACCCATTCTTCAGATATTAATGAAGAAGACAGGGAGGTTCATTTCCTTCTAGAGATCTATCTTTTGGATATTAAAGTAGGGGACAGAGAGGTCTTTTATTTTTATGGAGAAATTCTTATTCTTCTATTACTAAGGAAGAAGATATGAAGGTTACCTTTTCTCAAGATACTCATTCTTTGGATATAAATGGAGAGCACAGAGTGGTCTTTTGTTATTTGTGGAAATATTCTTAAATTTTTGTTTCTAATGAATAGGACAGGGTTCAAAGGGAAATGAAAATTTTATTTCTAGAGTTTTAAACTTTTATTCTCCAAAAAAGTGAGATTATGTTCTATTTCTAATGACCAATTACTTTGATTTTGCACAGTAGTCTATTTTGACACTATAACTTCAGTCTACTCGGTATTTCCATAACTAAAATTTTATATAGTTTTTGTAAACTCCATAGTCTGTTATAAACTTCATTTTATTTTTCTAAAACCTTTAGTATTTGTAATTGTTCACTACATTTACGGAGTAATATGTAGTATATGTATTTGTTTTACGCGCACCCACACACTCGCCCGCCCAGACACCCGCCCACCCCCCACCCCCCGCTTTGTGCTTGCAACGGACAACAATGCTTCTTTGCAGAGATTAAAGGGTAAATTTATAGTTTATGGGTTATAACGGAGGTCTTTTGCTAGTAACGGGGAATATTTTTTGAATATTAACGGGTAACATATAGACTTATGTTAGTAATGGAGGGACAGGGAGGTTTGTGGCTCTCTAAAGACCATTCTCTTTATTAGTAACGGGAGAGGACAGGGAGGTCTTTTATTAGTAACGGGAAGATATTTCTTTGAATATTAACGGGTAACATATAAAATTATGCTAGTAATGGAGGGGACAGGGAGGCCTTTTGCTAATAACGGGAAAATATTTCTCTGAATATTAACGGGTGACATACATAATTATTACTCTGGATAAAGCCGTAAATGTAGTGATTATAGGCTTTGCTCTCAAACCTTGTTTATATATTCCATTATTACTTTAAACATATACTAATTCACCCGTTCGCTAATACACTAAAACATGCGTTAACGATTCTACGCGTTCACTAATCGCACTAATCCACGCTTACACTTATCATTGCGAAAATTATACATTGCTTACACTAATCCGCGCGTACACTAATCCGCGCGTACACTGATATGCGCGTACAATAATATGCTTGTACTCTAATCCGCGCATACACCAGTCCACGCGTACACTGACCCGCCCGTACAATAATCAGCGCGTACACCAATCCGAGCGTACACTTATCAGCGTGTACATTAATCCGCGCGTACACTGACCCGCCCGTACACTAATCAGTGCTTACACCAATCCGCGCGTACACTTATCAGCGTGTACATTAATCCGCCCATACACTAATCAGCTCGTACACTAATCAGTGCGTGCAACAATCCGCGCTTACACTAATTAATTCGTTTTATAATCCCCTATATATTAATAAACCCATATATCATGATATATCATGATACTTATCCACTCGTATTTTGAGAAATATATTTAAAATATTTTCTAACCATATTTTTTAACTATAAACCAATCAGAGAATCTTATTGAAAATGATCGTAAATGTAGTGGATATAGGCTTTGCCCTCAAACCTTGTTTCTCGATTTTTTTCTCTTTTCGATAGGAAGGGGGGCCTATCAATTTCCTCTCCAAGGGGGGGGGGTATTTTGCCGATTTTGCTCTCCAAGGGGGGGGGGGGG
>JAQIXI010001574.1:0-13101 GCA_034700165.1 Galumnidae sp. Gr-Ori-00277 | reverse complement strand
TTATTAAATTGCGGTTTAAGTTAATATTTATTATAACCCGAATCGGTTTCTATTCTATTTTGATTTCGATTTAACGCTCACGAGTTGATTGTCAAACGGTTTTAGTTTTGAAATAAATTTTTTTTTTGCAAAAGTCTAATCCTATGCTTCTAATTGTTTAACCATTAACTGACCGAATGAAAAATTAACCGATATTTTTAAATTTTTTGCCCTTTTTTCCGCCCTCTGCTGATAATTAACTAACTTTTTATTTGCACGTTAATTTCAATGATGTAATTTACAGTTAATTACATTAATAATAAGAGTAATGAATCATTAATTATTGTTGAATGTATTTTCTAACTCTTATTCTAAGGGAACAGAATGAGTGTCCACTCCATTAGATATTATCTTATGTTTTAATTGATTGCAAATAATTTTATATAATTTTATTAAATTCGTTTAATTACAGAAATTTTAATTTAATTTTAGTTGAATTAAAACTGTTGACTAATTTTAGTAAATATCTCTTATATTTATAAATGAATGAATAAAAATAAATTCTTAAAAATATAAGTATTTTAATTTATTTTTTGTAAATATTATGTTTTTAGGAAACATTTTAAATGAGTAAAATTAACATTAAACTAACAAGTAGCATATTTTCAGCCAAATTGCATTTATAATTCACCTAGAATAGTTTTATTAACTATCTGTGCAGTTATTCTGTTCTATGATTGGCGTCATGCTTAGAGAGGGCTTAATGATTATAGATTAGTTGCAAAACCAATGAAGACTAAACATCTTAAGAAACTGAGGAATTCCCCAAAAATCTAATCAATATAATGAGGGTCAGCCGTTAGTTCGAAACCCATTAGTTCGAAAGGTTGAAAATAACCCTGGATGTTCCTTATTCACAGAAAACATTGGGTTTTTTATGTCAAAAGTTTTTAACCTTCATAAAAATTAAATTTATTTGAATTTTAACTAAGTTTAACTTTTCGAACTAAAGTACCAATCCCAGGGTTAGCTACTTTCGAGGTCTATTTGCATGGATGTAAGCCTCAAAAGAATAGGCTTTTGTGAAAACTTTTCTAATTTATCGAATTCTCTCTCCATTTGATTGTTATTCTGTTATTCATTTGTTCTTCAAATTTGAACACTTTTTCAACTTTTTTTTAATGATTTTTTAAAACTAATGTTTTGTTAATATTGTGCACTACTTTATTCTGTGTCCTCTCAATATTACGACTAAAAGTATCTAGCTAGAATTAATACTTTAATATATTATATAAACAAACTTATGTTAGTTTTACTCATTTAAAATGTTTTCTAAAAACAATTCTTATCTAAAAGTTGTATCTATTTTACAATTTTTATTTATTATTATTTATAAATGTTGTCATATGTTGTCAAATATGAAATTGACAATAACTGAGCAATATAATATTCTAATATTAAACTTTATTGAGACAAATGATATGCGACATATCATATGTCAACTCTTGTTATCATATTTATGACATTCACATGACTTTTGAAAAGAAAAGTTTTATAATATTTATCTTATTTTATGCCCTTTTTTTATAATCTATTTATTTATGCTGTGCTTATACTTTATGATAGGCGTTGTTTCATATCTATAAAACCAATGAATTACACTATTCTTAGAATATTGACTCAAAAAACTCAATGAAATACATTTAATAACTGTTTCTTAGAAACAGTTTTTAAGAGAATTCCTTCAAATGATAATTAAGTCATCAGTAAATAAAAGTATTTTAATTTAATTATATTTAGAAATAATGAATAAAAATAAAACTTAAATAACTTTTTATTGAAAATTAAAACTTAAAAACTTTTATTTTAAGTACTCTTTGATTAAAATTAAAACTAATTAATATTTTATAAAATCATCGAGGTCTCACTTACAAGTATATAATTGTTATAAAATATAACTTAATTAACAAATATTTTTTAGAAATATTTTACACAAATCTAAACTTGGAATAAAATGAATAAATTTAAAAAAATGTCCTCATTTTAAGTATAGCTCTGGTTTTGGGGAAATAAGTTTCATATTTGGGACGTTTAAGTCAGACAATGAAGTGATGGTATCCTTAGAACTACTATTTTGTGCGCATAGTATTAGTCTTTGGGTTTCATTGCAATCAATTGAATGACATTTAATTGAGGGCTCATATACTCGACAGTAGTACTCAATTAGACGAAAGTCAAGGTCTTCTGTGGTTTCTTTGAGCACAACTATTATATACCAATGCTTTGGATCTGAAAAAAATATGACATTTCGTGAGAAACAACAGATAAAATTCAATTGAAATACCGCTGGAAATGACATCAAATTTGTTAGCGTTTGGAGAGTTGTCCCCCAAATACAGATATTTCTGTATTTGTAGACAATGTCTGGAATTAATTTTTAGGATTAGGACAGGAAATGTGTATTCCGGACAATACATCACTTCTTTCATTTCAAGGAAAGGGATCGGAATATTACGTTTCAGTTTAATTTCATTGTTATTCACCGAAACAAAAGTGATTTTTAGTCCGTCGTAAAAGACATTCAGACTATAAGCCTCTGATCGATAGGAACCGAAGAGGACGTAACGAATCTTATGAGTCAATGGCATCATTCCTCTAGTTTTGGTCATCAGAAATTCGGCGATTTCTTTGAATTCTTTCTCTAAATATAAGTTATTATCCGTTAATTCCTTAATTAAGAGTTGATTGCTTTCAAACTTCTGTTTCCACTCGTTTTTTTCGTTTTCATGTTTTTGTGTCAACTCTTTGACAGTTTCTTCACTTCTTTGGTATTTGAGTTTCCATTCGTTCACCTCAGACCTCATCGTATCCAAGCAGTTGTGGTCACTTTTGATCAGATTATTGCAGATTTTGCAGAACCTGTGCTCACATTTGTTGAGATGACTGGAAAGGACTCCAAATTCAAACACTTCTTGACATCCATTGAATTCGAAGTCACATCTGATCTTCAATTCGCTGATCATTGAATTGATTTTGAGGTTTCGGTTGAAGACATAGTTCTTAATAATTATAAGATTATCGCTTTCTATGGCTCCAATCACTCGCTTCCGGACACAGAAGTTTTGTCGACATTCGGGACATAAACAGTGGGAACTATTAATCCAGTCTTCGATACACTGTTTACAGAAAGTGTGTCCGCACTGACTGCTGACCGCAGTATTGAAGATATTTAAACAAATACCACATTTCAGGTGATTTTCCTCTCTTTGACTTAAATCAATGAAACGGTTGATATCAAAACCTGCCATTTGTTGACCAAAATTACATTCATATCATTATTATTATCATTGATTTAGTCGTTCCTATAAATGAGCTTGATTCAAATATTTAGTTAGATTAGATTAGGTTAAATTGTGTTCAATTAATTGCGATCTAAAGTTATTTATATTAAAAGATATTTTAAAATAAAATCATTTTAAACAAAATGTTTTTATATAAAAGAGTCGACACAAAAATATTGACGCAATAATAAAGTGTGTGAAGGGATAACACATCCCTTCTGTGAACGGCATATGATATCCAGTTATGACTGCATATCATAACTCAGGGCAAGGGTTCAATCAATAGAAGGCAATATAATAAACAATATATGGAAACAAACTTACGTTTTATGCTGAGCTCTCCTTAAGTATTGTTAGAATTGAGTTAAAGTATAAAAACCTTAATTTGTTAAATAAAATTATCCTGCATTTGAAAAAACCCAGGTTATCTGAAGCATAATTTTTCCTTGTTTACATGAATAATAGCTTATTAATTAGGTATTACCAAGGTTCATCTAATAAACTTAACAAAGAAATAACTAGGAAGTTTTTAAGTTCTCTATAAGTTTCCTCATTATTAATTGACCATTGATTTGAACTATCAATAGAAAATGAGCAAGTTCAATTATAGATTAACTCATTTTAAATAATATTTTTATTTTGAATCAAAACATTTGTAATAAAACTAATTATAAAATTATTAATTAATTGGTTTTAAATATTTGGAAGTTTTTGGAAAAATAACGAAAATTTGAATCAAATTTAAAGTATTTTATATGAGTCTTAACTCATTTATTCTGAGCGATGAGTAACTCCACGTGTTTTGGATTATAGTTAATGTGATTAATGAACGAATAAGAGGCCGACTCGACATTAGGTGAGAGAATGGAATCATTGCATAGCGTACACCAAAACGCCTGTTTCCCGATTCCATCCATGAGTCGAATGCCCTCTTCTGTGAATTTCTGTTTGACCTCATCGGACAGTCTTTCCAGTATTTGTTGTCGACTCGACTGCACCTCTATTTCTGAAATACGATCAGTGGATACGCAAAATGCTGTGTCAATAGGACTGAGAAACTTCCCACTCATGGCTTGTTTGTGAAAAGTCCTCTCCAAGTGATGTATAACTTGTTCTCTATCTTTGAAATTTATGTCACAAAAGATATCATAATATTTAAAGTCTTGACTCTCAGTCTCGTCTTCAGTCAATGGTCTGATTCCTTCTTTTTTAATTTTTTGTTCAAACTCTTCTTCATTGATAGTGTTGTCGTCACCTGCAGTGGTGTCCATCTGTTCATCACATTCCTGTTCCTCCGAATTCTCAGTTTTGTCATCTGTTTTAGTGTTTTGTCCGGAAAGTAATTCCATTTGTTTTTTGGCCGAATCGATGAGAAACTCTTCAGAGGATTCATTAATCACTCTTTTGTCGTATTCGTCGATATGAAGTTTAACGCTATTTGAAGAGTCAAACCATTGGTTACACGTAAGGCAAAAGTAGGCCTCGGGTCCGATGCCGTCCTTTAGACGTATTCCGTGTTCATAATTCAACTCTTTTGTGAAAAACTTAATTTTCTCCAACTCTTGTTTTCGGGCCAACACTACTTCAATCTGTTTACTCCGTTCGCTATCCATAAGCAATGCTTTGTCGAGTCCTCGGTATCGCTCAGGCGATCGGTTTTTAATGTGTTGTTCACTTGCGCTGTGAGCGACGGCATCATTATTTGTTTCACATCTTTGGTCGCATACAAGACATGAAAAGTATCTGACATTTGAACCGTCGATCGTTTCTTTAAGAACTATTCCGTCATCTCTCAAATCAATGAGTTCTTGTGTGTCGTCATCAGATCTATTGTCATCGACGAGAAGTTCCAAAGCGTTAAGAATACGGCGGTATCTGAGCTCCACTTTTGGTAAACTATTGTCTTCGTTTAATGTGTGGTAATCTTTGGGATAATTAATCGATTTATTTATTTCCATAAATTTGTCGCAATGTTTGTGGCATTCGGTCAAAGACTTCAATGAGGAACAGCACCGGACACATATGTAGGCCTGATTTCCGAACGCATTCTTAAGTCTAATCCCATGTCTGACCAGTTTTTGTTTATCTGATTTCGACATTTTTCTTAACTCTTTGCGTCGTTGAACGGGTACTTCGGGATCATTGAATGTTGTCTTCACTAACAAAAGTTTGTCCAACGAATCCAAACTCCTTTCACTACTCATTCTTTGGTGTGAAATAGACTTCGAGTGTTGTAATGCATTCGTAAAACATTTGAATTTAATTTCGCAAAACTCACAAAAGAAATATTGAAATCCATTAATCGTTTCTTCGGTGAAACCATTTTGTGCTAACCTTTGAATCATTTGAGGACTGGGAGGGACTTCAGTTTCAACAAAATCAGAGTTCATTTGATGTTCGGTTCGCTTTATTGGGCTTCTATTCTGTCCTCTAAATTGTTGTCTGTAACCAAAAGTCGAATTTTGTGGAGTATTAAATCGGAAATCCATTGAAATCTGAGGCCTTAATGTTATCCTTTGATTGAAATTATATCCAAAGCTCTGGTTTTGTGTAAAATTAGGGGTGAAATACATTTGAGTTTCATTCGGCGGATAATACGATGAATAGTCCGGCGGACGAACCATAAAAGGAGTGTTAAAGTCATGTCTGCGGCTGTAATAGTGCTGTTGAGGCGTTTCTTGATATGGATCTGCAAAAGATGGTCCGGCAATTGGTTCAGTTATATCTGAACGTCTTATATAAGGCTTTGGTGACGGCGCCGGTGAACCGGAATAGCCTTCATATTGAAAGGCATCGCCGGCGCCGTAATCGCCATAACCTCTGAATTTCATTCTTTTATTTGTATTGAAATATAAGTCTTTGTTATAAAAGTCTTCATTAATTTCTGATTCTGTTTGCGGTAAAGGTTTGGGTTCAGGTAATAGCGGTTTCTTATAGCTCTGCCAATACTGTTGTGTCGGAGCGATAGGTCTTTTAGGATTAGAAAGGGGTAAAATCATTGACTCGTCCTCTTCCTCGACATTGAAAAAGTCTTCATTGAAATGGTTTTCATAAGAAGCGATTGAAATGAGTTCCGGATTAACGAAATCGTTACTAAACTTTGGTTTAAAACGTTTCGGTTTATTATAGATATCATTATTAGTATTATTGTGTCCACTCTTCGGGTTTTTCGGCAAAACCCGAATTCTGGACAAGTATTTGATCGGCGATTCAATACTTCCTATTCTTTGATAGCAATTGTCTTCAAAATCGAAAACCTAATGAAGTGATTAAAGACATTACAAGATATTAAAGACTGTATTCAATGATAATTCAGTTAAACAACAATTTCTTGAAGTTTTGGTTTTGAAAAATACAGTCAACTCTTGTTTTAATCAAAACATTAACTTTTAATAGTATTTGCTTTGATTAAAAACGGGGTTATATTATTGTTAAAGCCCTAGATCAATTTGTTATTGTGGATAGTATCAAGATTATTTAAATTATTATTTAACTAATTATTTTAATATATTAATGAATATTTACTTCGAAAATATAGTTATCAAAAGAGATGACGGGATTGACGTCTAATTGTGTTAATTGTTTGAAGACATCGCTGAAGATAACGCTATCGATGTCTTTATCCAAATAAATCGATTGCTTTTTGTCGCCAATCGTTACAAAACACTCGAAATCTCCGCTCATTTTCGGTACTTTTTTTGGCCAAAACTCTGATTTTTTGGCTAAAAATCAAAACACTTTTCGCCAAATTCTAAGTAAACAAAGAGTTGTTGTCTTCACACAAATGACGTCCGAATTATATTCTTTTTGTTAGAACTCTCTTCGAATAACTAGAATATTCTAGTTATTTACTGAAAATAAAGTGTTCAAGCACAAATTAATAATGATAATTACTAAGTGAGAATTAATTTAACCTTGTTAATAGTATGCATATTATTGTTATTATATTTTATGATTTAAATTATTTAGTTAAACAAATCTTATTTAGAAGATATAAAAAGTTAACTTGGATCTACACTTCGACTTGTATACTAGTCTGCGAAAAGGCATACATTTTTAAGACCCACACCCAACCCACTAAGAAATTTAAAAACCCGCCCAAACGCGCAGCGGGTCTTGGGGGGTTTGGGTCTTCAATTTTGCTGACTAATCTACACCTGGATATTTAAAATTTGAAATTATTTTAAATTCTTTTTCAAAGAGTTTTGGGTTTTCGTCTTTTAATTAAATACAAGAAATTGAGAGAAAATTAATAGGACTGAAGTCGAGATCAGAAGAGATATCACTTAAAATTGTGAATTGAAATATAGAATTCATTCATTATATTTGAATTTATTCAAATTAAATAATTAGAATGATCAAGGAGATATTCTTTAAAATCAAAAATGAAGTGAAAAAGACTAAATAATGCAAGGTACAATAGCTTTAGGGTCCTTTAAAAGTGAAAGAAATATGAAGACAATTAAATAATCTTTTCCTAGGTGATATTTTTGATTAGTTCAAATTATTGTATATGTTGATTTATTGGAATGTTTGTCCTAATAATAAAAGTGTAAGAATTGTCCTTGACATTAAGCTGAGTCAAACGATCCCGAAATCAATAAAATGTTTGATTGAAAGTTATTTGAAAGTCATTTGCAATTAATTGAATCAAAATTTATTGTTTTTCATAGGATTTAATGCGGAGTCACTCTTAGTCTTCAAATTGAGTGCAATTTTCAACACAACTTAATTGAGTTGTTACAGAATAAGTGTAAACATATCCTGTTCACATTTCAAACAATGAAAACTTTGTTCTAAATTAAATTCACAAAATTCTAGTGTTTTATTAGTGAACAAAATGAAATTATTGGACGCCCTGGTCATCTCGTTTCAAGTAGTACTTTTAATATTGCAATTCTTCAGCGCTTTTGGAAGTGTCTATTATTTGGTTTATGTAATTCTGTTCCTAATCGATGACGAGAAACAATATAATTATTCTGGTAATTTAATTTTATCAAATGAACTTGCTTGTTTAAATTACTTTTTTGATATCAATCATAACTTTTAGATAAAGAACTGATAATATTATTCGTAATATTTGTTATTTGTCTCATAACAAATATTATCGGAATTTTGGGAAACTTAAGAAAGAGTCAGTTCTCTCTTTTGGTTTATGAGGTCTTTACATCATTGGTAACCGTCATATTCTTTACCTCTGGTTTGATATTGTGTGCCATTTGGACGGCAGTC
Organism: Galumnidae sp. Gr-Ori-00277; assembly: GCA_034700165.1. Taxonomy (NCBI): domain Eukaryota; kingdom Metazoa; phylum Arthropoda; class Arachnida; order Sarcoptiformes; family Galumnidae; species Galumnidae sp. Gr-Ori-00277. The sequence continues at coordinate 4,549 of JAQIXI010001574.1, read as the reverse complement.
GCCCTTTTAGTGGCTCTCATTTTGATAATATCTATTCAAAGCACAGCACCGCTGAATAGACATCAAATAAAACAGACATCGAATACACCACAGAATGTGATTCGCAGTTATAGTTATTTGGATAACAATCCGCCCGACTATCACTCCATTGACTTCAATAATAAAGCGGCCGCACCTCCTGAGTACCAGTCCGTTGAACTAATGCCTGTCCAATCTATTGCCAATTATAATAACATGCACAAATACTAAACTTGTTTTTAAACTTTTATAAATAAGAAATACTGTTAATTTTTGAAGCAGGTTAAATTTATTAAAAATTTTTAATCAATTAAATTATAATCTTGATAAAATTTTAAACGAAAATTATTTATTTACTAAAGTACTAAAGGTATGGCTGAAAACTCTTATATTTCCTTGATTATTTTATTATTCTAAATAGTAATGTAATAATAAAATAATTGCAAAGAAAATGTAATGATTGGCTTCACTTAGAAGTTATGGTGTGCTAAATGCCAGTGAAATCAGTGATGCGATACTTGTAAACTAGGAATGGCTTAACTTTTTCCTAAGAAATTGTTCTAATTATCCAATATTTTAATAAAAATAATGCTTTTCTTAATGATTCATCCCTTGGGAAGAGTTTTATTAATACTTTCTTTTGATATTTAATATGAATTTCGGATAATTAGTGCACAAAATATTCTTTTTATTCTTCCGATTAGTCAGAGATTATAAATGTTTTGGAAATGTATGCAAACCTTTCAGTATTTCAGAGAGAAATGTTCCGTTTATTAATACTTTATTTAATTTTTATGGGTTTACACATATTTTGTGATAACTATGGAGTCAATGGAAATATTTTCAATCAATTCAGACAAAACCGTTTATTTGGAAATCCGGCCAATAATGGACTCATAATCATCGAAAAGGGAAAGAAAAAAGACAAAGACTTGATTATTATTGATCCTAGTCTTTACCAAGATGGAAAAGAAGGGTACCTCAATGGCCCCTATAGAAGACCTTTTGGTTTGTTCAATAGACCACTATTTCAAAGACCACCACTATTTGGTGGTCTTGGATAAATTATATTTATTTTTCATTCTTTATAAATTATTTTTATTTATTTATAACTTATTTATAAAAATATTTAACATTTTAAGACATTTATTTAAAGTTCATTTCAAGACATAATCATTAAAATAAAGTTAAGTCATATTAAAGGATTAATTGTTTTTATTCTTGTTTAAATTGTGCTAGCTAATTTAAATTTGAAACAAATTGAGCAGAAGCTAAAGAATAGTTTATTATTAATGAAATCAATTATAAAAAGAATAAACACTTTTTGTTTAATTCATTAGTCTTTTGGCATAAGTTTTGCCAAATAATTAAATTAAGTTTTGTTTTGTTTTCACTCAAAAAGAATTTCTGGAAAAATGCTTTATTGAAAAAATTCGGTTTTTGCTCTTTTTTAATAATTGGCTCTTGGTTAAATTACAAAAAAATCTAAAAATTTGTCTATAAATTAAAACTTGAGAAACCGTTAAACAAGATTTGTCTTGGTAGAATTATAGTTTTAACAATTTGAAAAAGATAAATTTTGTTGACAAACATTTACATTTGCAATGAAAGACAACTTTGGTTTGATTTAAATCAAAAGTTTATTTTCAAAGTTTAAGTAATTTTGAATTTTTTAAACAAACTATCGATTAATCATTATTTTTACTGAAAAACAACTGTTGTTTCGACTTTTATTATATATTTAAGACTTGATTTACTGTCGCTTAAAATTTGCTCAATAATTAAATTCAAGGCAACTAATTTTGTGTTTTTTCAGCTCAATTTTACTCATCTCTCTCTCTCTCTCTCTCTCTCTCTCTCTCCCTCTCTCCCTCCCTCCCTCCCTCCCTCTCCCTCTCTCCCATATAATTATTCATATGTTAATTAATTAGTTATTTTTTAATTATAATAAGTCAAATCTTGGCTATTTTAAAAATGAGACTTGTTGATTTGTAGTTAGCTTGTTAATTGTAACCATTTTAATAAATCTAAATATTCGGTCAAAGGTTGGGATGAATTTAAAGTATTATTTGATTCAATTAGTTATTTTTATTAATTTAATTTGGTTAAAAAGTGACCTTGCCAAAAAGGATAGAATTTAACGGAATAAACATTTTATTTTTTTAGAAAAGTATTTTGGAAAAAGAACTGAAAAATGAGTGAAATCGGTTAATAAGAAACTAAAGGCACTGCCATATGACGGGTAGAGCTATATCTCAAAGAATTAATAATTTATTATTCAATGAATTTTAAGTCTAAAGAAAATAAGAGAAAAGATTTTTTGACATAAATTTACGGCCGATTTCTGTCAACTAAATAAAGTAACAGAAAGTGCTGGCATTCAGTCAAACCATATTCAGGGAAAGAGTATAGTAATGTCACATTAACTATCTGTTAAGCGGTAGGAAAAGTTGATATTGTAATTAGTTCTACCAGTTTTGAGCCAACCGGGAGGACAGGCACTCAATTCTTGAATCAATTGGTAAACATTTGTCTGAGAATTAAGTTTTTTATTTACAATAGTGTTTCAAATGATCTAGTTTAGTTTTTTGCTCATTTTGTTTTGCTTATTTCTGAGTAAATCAGTGTGTGAGTGTTTGTGCAATAATTGTGCAAGATGCCTGTCAACCAGTTAATGAGGGAGACGTTTACTTTTAGATTCACGAAATTTGCCTTGATGACTTCATGTATTATTTGTACCGTTATTTCCATTGTTTTGTTTTGTACTTCAATTTATTATTTGGAATTAATTAAACTAAGGAATGAGGAAAATAAGCAAGCTATAAGTAAGTCTATCCTAGCTATGTTTTTTGTTTTATATTTAGTGCTCTATTTTAAGATATTTTTGTTTTTGCATGTTCATATTTATATAATTTTGCAAGGTTAGTCATGGCGTAAGTAAAAGATTGAATTTCGTCTAATTTTACTTTAAAATAATGAACAAGTTTAGAATGTTTTCACCGGGATTTTAGCTTGGCAATATTTATATTATGTTAAATGCACTTTTAAACAAAGATTTACAAATTAACAAGTTAAGTTTTATTGTAAAAATGATGAGATTAGCAGAAAAAATGGTTTTCATTGAAATCATTTGAAATTAGTTTAAAGATTTCGTAATAAAAGACTATTTTCTCAATAAAAATATTCGGGAAAAGCATTTCGTTTGCAAATTATATCAGATTTGAGCCCAGAATCTAATTACTATTAAATTGAAAGTGAGTTTTTTTTCCTTTTTATTTGAATCTTGGAATCGAAACCTCATTAAAATGTATTCTTGGCTTCAAAAAAGGATTAAAGTCTCAAATAATTCACAGAATTTAGTCAAATTAAAAAAAAGTTTTTTAAAAGAATTTATGATTTATTTATTTATTTTCTTTTATTTGACTTTTGATTAGGAAAACAATGCATTGCATTAATACTGATAGCAATTATGTCGACTGTAATAGAATTAGTGGGACTGTTCGCTGCCATCAAAGAGAACCTTATTCTGTGCACTGTTTTCGCCACTTTAATGACTATTAGCCTATTCTTTAAATTTCATTTTAACGCCGGACTCTTTGAGGGCATCTCTTCATTCATCGCAACGGTGTTCGCACTTTCATTGATTTATCTACTCTTGAAAATTCCTGATTGATCTGATCTGACACATCTCATATTTATACCTTGCTCATTTTCACGCTGTCATATGATAGTTGATAGTGAAACATGTTTTGATACTTAATAAAAGGATGTTGGTCATTTAATTGAAAATTACAGATGAGGTAATTTTTATTATAAAAGTTGCAAGATTAAAATCTTGCTGGAGAATTTTGGGTCAAATATGACAGTAAATTAATTGTTGAAATTTCATCCAATCATTCAAATTTGTTGAGCAGTTTATTATTTAAGCCAAGAGTATAAATAAATTGGATTTCGAAAAAAGAGAAATAAAAATAACAGTTCTGTTCATACATTCAGTAAATTATGTAAAGAATGTATAAAATATTTAATGTTTTTCTTAATTATTATTACATTATATTTAGAACTCTTAATGAAATGATTCAAAAGTAAAGGAAATTAAGTTTAGATTTTGAAGTATTTATAACACATTTGTCACAAATTTATTTGAGATTATTATCTTAAGAATTATTGTGGAATTCTGTGCTCTAAAATAATATGTCTTTAAAAAAATTTGTATAATATCTGATGTTTATAAACACTTTTGAAAAGTTTGTGACATATTTTACTCATTTTATTTTTCATTGAAATGTTTTTGAAAATTTTTGTTTAAAATTTTCGTTTCTATCAATCATTGATTTGTTTCTTAAATAAAGAATATTTGTTTCAATTATCATATATTTTGAAGCTTTTAGGAAGTCTTTAGAAAGGGATCCGTCAAGTGATCAGTCAGTGCAAAGTCACGCAAATATTGACAAACTTTGGCCTCAAATTTGAGTTATAATTAGAAGGCTTTCAAACGCTTACAAAATATATAATTATTTTCAATTTCTTT
>JAQIXI010001573.1:0-13117 GCA_034700165.1 Galumnidae sp. Gr-Ori-00277 | reverse complement strand
TGATAATTCACCTCTTGATAAAGTAAATTACATCCACTCAAAAATATTGAGAGAGTAAAAGAAATCAATAAAATATCGAACCCCAAATATTCTTTGGTCAAAAATTGGGGTGGGTCTAATAACCACTGTCTTATGCAATCATTGCTAACAACAGCACAGATACCAAACCTTATTGTAGTTAAAAGTAGTGCCAATCTATTGATTAATATAATTATGACTCTCTTTGTAGTCTGACGATGGACTGAATATTCATCAGAATTCTCAAACATGAACAAATAATTAATTTTTATAAAATATTTCAGTTTACATATTGCTAGATTAAGATCAGACATTTTTTCAACGAATAAATTGTATTTATTTCTAACTTTTTGCTTTAAATTCGATAACATTTTGTTTGTAAAACCTTTTGAAATGAAAATGAATTTACAATTCAAAAATAATTTAATAATTTCTTACCTTAAATATAGTCAATATTAAACTGAATTTATATTTTACAAAATAATACTCTTTACATGCAATTATTATTTTTCCTTATCATATTAAAATTTTCTTATTAAATTGAATGTTATTAGAAACTAGTACTAGTAGAAATAAGTTGAATGATGGAATATTGTAAATTCTATTATTGTCTATAATTTTTTTAATAGATTAGTTCGTTGTTTAAACAAGGAAAATTAATAAAATATAAACATTTCATTTTAAAAATTCATTCCATGAAAAATATTTGTCTCATTAAAGGTTAACTTTAATTTAGAAGAATCAATACTAAATATAAAAATATTCCATTCATATTAAATAACCTTGGCATTATTTACTTGGTAATATTTATTTAATATATTGAACTATTTTATCTTTTGTTAAATTAAAATTATTTTTTGACATAAAATAAATAAGAAATTATAAATTACTTTTTTAAGGAAAATGAATTACGTGGAACCAATCATAATGACGAATAAATATTCTAAAATGTATTTATTAAATAACAAAATAGATAGTTTATTTTATATTTTTCACTGGGTGATTTTTGAGGGAATTTTTTGTGATACAAATAATTTATTTATTACAGTCATAAACCTATCCGGTAAAGTACCGATTGGGTAAACTAACCGACATCATAGATCTTAATGTTAAGAATCAACCATTCAGGTAAAGTGAATTCCATTCCCAAACCACTTTACCGGATAAATTTATGACTGTATTTCAATATTTATATCAGTTATATTTAATTTCAAATTTTAATTTGAAATTTTTCTTTATTTTTTGTCTATTGTTATATGAAATAAATTTATAAGCATTATGACTTCTGGTAATATAATAATTACCAGCAAAAATATTTATTTAAATAAAAGTCAGTGCTCTAGCTATAAGAAATTATAAAAATAATTGATTTTCAATTCATTCTCTTCATTTTAAACAGAATTTAATATTTTTAGCATTAAATTTAGAAATAATTTCGATTACTGTAAATTTTAAATGACATTTTAATTATTTTTATAAAACAAGTAGGTTATTCATGTTTATTGGGAAACCTGGGACTCCATGCAAGGTTAAATTGAAACTTGATAAATTTTTAAAATGTCAAATATTTCCAATTTTAGTTGCCATCTCTGTCAGGAAAGGAAACCTTTTGGTGATTTTTAATTAAGGATTTTAATTAGAAAAATTTCAAACTATTCTAATAATTATTACAATAAAATCTCATTTAAATAAATAATTTTATTGTCAACATTTTAAAGATAAAAAATATTCGATAATTTATGCCCCAATTTTAATAGCAATAACCCAATGACTTGTCTCATGTCTAATACATTCCTATCCATGATTGATGGCATCTAAACTGTCCCAATCATTATCGTTGTGGTCGTTTTGCTGCCAAGCTAGGCATTCGTTGTAACTTAGGATAGGAATTTTTGAAATATGCTCTTGAATATGTAACTAAGTAAATAGTATACCCAAAAACAGTGTTAAAATTGGTGAATTTTACTTAAATTTGTGATTAAAGATTACCTTTATATCATTTTATTCATTAAAACTAATTAAAAAAGTAATAGTAAATAATTAATTACACAGAAAATTATTAAATATTTTGTATACATGTATATATAGATAAGAATATAAACTTATAGAAACTAAATAAGCCTATTAGAGAAACTTATATAAAGTAAAGTTGGAAGTGGAAATTAAGAGTTTTTACTAAAATTGTTAGTTTTTTGACTTATTTTGATATTACTTTGATAATAGGCTAAATGAGATATTAATGTATGCATTTATAACAAAAATATTTATAAATGATTTTGATGTTTTAGAGATATAGATTTAACTGATATTTTAAAACTGACGACTTCTATACCTGCTCTATCTCAAGAAAAGTGATAAAAAGTCAAAGTTTGGAATAAAAGGATTTCATGTAAATTTATTTTCGATTTAATGCGTTTATTGTATCTTGTTTAATGAAAATGATATAATATAAGAAAATTATATTTGCTCATAAAACAAAAACTATTTATTGCATTTCATTCCTAGTAAAAATGAAAAAAGGATTATAGTAAGTAGCATCATATTCTGATAATAATCCAGGATTAGCAGATAACTCTTCTAATCTTTTAACTAATTGATTGAATGTCGGTCTATTTCTTGGATCAACTGACCAGCAAAGCAATAAAATTTGATAAATTAATGGAGGACAATATTCTGGCCTTTCTAAGCGATTCCCGTTTTTGAGAAAAGATAATATAAGACTATTATTAACACTGGGATACGGAATTTGACCACGAGTAAGAATTTCCCACATAACTATACCATATGACCAGACATCAGATTTGATGTCATATTTTAATTTTTCAATACTTTCAATTGCCATCCATTTAATAGGACAGAGTTCATCAATGTTAACCTTTTTATAATAACCACTAGCATAAATGTCTCTTGCAAGTCCAAAATCCGCAACCTTAACACATAGTTTATTGTCTAGGAAACAATTTCTTGCAGCTAAATCTCGATGAACATAATTTTTTCCAGAAATATATTCCATACCTGTTTTTGAAAAAATAATTCAAAATTATTACAGTTACAATTAATATTGATGCAAAATTGTATATTTTAATTTAAATAAATCTGAATATAAAGCTGGCGATAATGTTTTCATAGAGATATTATAGAATATTTTGCTTACCCTTAGCAACATCAATTCCGAATTTTATTAAATCTCTTACAGTTGGTTTATTTTCAACATTTCTTAAATATTTTAAAAGCTCTCCTTTTTCCATGAAAGGCAGAACAAGTAAAGGTAATCCATCTGAATCAATGCTAATGCCAATCAAATTTAAAACGTTTGAATGGTTGAAATTTTTCATAACTAAACCTTCTGTTAGAAATCTTTTCTTTTCTTCGTATTCAAGATTATTTTCTGAAATTAATAAAATCATTGTATAATACAAATAAAAATTAAGAAATATAAAATTACTTGATTTTTTAATTGCAATTCTATGTTTTGTATTAGTGTTATTTGAATGTAATGAGCCCAAATATACATCTGCAGAATGTCCAGTTCCAATTTTCTGATAAAATTCAAGATCGGATATTTTGACTTTAAGGTTTTCATTCAAATCTGAAATTAAGCTTTCAACTAAATTGTCTAGTAATTTATCATTAAATTGATTACGATGATACGCTTCTAGAAGTGGGTTCTTTTTGTCATATTTGATGTTTTCAAAGAATTTTTTATCATTAAAAATTTTATTGTTCCTTTTTCGTCGAAAACTTTGAAATATACTTTTAATTTTATTTGATGAAATAATTTTCTTATTGTCAAAAGAATTATCCACTTCCTAAAAGAGGTAAATTTAATTTAATAAATTTTTCAAAGAATATGAAAAAATGAAAATTCTAGAAAATTATATATTTTTCTGTAGTAATAGGAAAATAAGATTAAACTAAAAATAGAACTGTTTAAATTATAAACTATTCAAAAATAAGAAAGGGGAGATATTAATCCTTTAAAAACTGTTAAAAACTGATGGATGAATTTTAAATTAATATTTGCTGAATATTAAATGTGGAAAAAATACCTTGTTGTATAATCTACTTAAAATTTGTATTCCTAAATATTTTATTTTGATCATATTATAATTAGGTAAGAAATATCTAAAAATTATAGTTTTTTAAATTTTACAAGCCCTAAGTTAAAATAATCTGTTTACAAATTTATAAAATAAAGTGATGCGAGTAAATTTTTAAATTTTGAAGAAAGGATACGTTCTCGCGTTTTCTATTTTTTAAACCTTGTATATTGTAGTTAACCCAAAGTCATTATTATTCAATATGGAAGAATAAAATATACTATTTTATAAAAGTTATTTAAAGACTTTAAAAGTCAAGAAATTTTATCGCTAAATATCCTTGAAAATATTAATATAGTGATATATACTTTAATTATAACTATATCCGATTCTGGCATTGCCATGGCGCCATTGTTGCCAAGTTTATCTTCTATTTGTATTTCATAATTATTATAAATCTTATTTATCTCAGCATAAAATTTATCAATGTAATCATCAATAAATGGGGATCTGTTATATGGTAATCCAACATCCAACTCTTTATTTACTTTAATCAAAACTACTTTATGACTCTTTTTGAGACTTTCTAAAGAGTTTATCATAAGCATCCAGTCTTCCATTTGGTTTTCATATAAAGCAATTGCATTAGAGATAATATTTATGGTTTTGGCTATTACTTCATTACATTTACATTTATTTTTTTCTTTATATAATTTTTTTGATTCTTTCAGTTTTTGTATTAGTTTTAAATTTAAGATTTCATTTGCATCAGGAGTTCCAAAATCATAAATTTTCCTGAATAAGTTTTCAGCTTTATTTCTAATAATAAATTCTGATTCCTTGAATTCTTTTTCATCTAAATAGATGTTATTTTTCAATAATTCTTCAATATTTTTATTATAAAATTTTATTGAATATTCAATATATTCTTCTTTCATTTTATCAAATAGTCTTTTTCGACGAATATTTTCACGTTTCGTTTTTATTTTATAATCATTTATTAAATTTTTTAACTGAAAATAAAAATATTGTTAATATAATTTAAGCAATATTTAAATACTGTTTAATTGAATTAAAGCTCAAAATTTTTTAATAATTATCTGGGATGGAAAAAGAGGGGTATTCCAAAATAGTCTTATTGAGATAGCTTATAGGAAACATTTGTATTTTACTGATTAATAAAGTATAAGTGACTGATAACATTAAATTTGGTTTACCTTAGTCAATCCATTATTAAAGTGAAAAATATCACCGTCTTGATGTGAATCATCAAAATTAATCTTAAAAGCATTTAAAGTTATATTTTCAAATGTATTAAACATTTCTTCCAGTATGTCAGTTTCGATGAAACTATTCTCTTTGATTTCGTTTTTTAATGAGTTCATAAAATATTCCAAATAAATTTTGCATTTATTTTCAATAAAATTTTCTTTTATTTTTTCATTTTGTTGAAAAACCAATTCATAGTTTTTGTTCAATGAATATAGTAATTCATCTTTGATATTTTCGAAATAAATCGAAGTTTCAACTTCTTTTAAAGCTAGCTTTATAAACTCTTCATTTTGTTCTTTCAATTCTTTTTGTGAAATAAATTGTTTTGCTTCAATAAAATCTTCTAATTTGTTTAAATGACATTTCTATAAGATAAATTGAATATATTAAGATATATATTTTAAAAATACAAATATACAGTCGAAATTTTATTTGGATACGAAATACTTCCCATATTTATATAAAATTATATCCTCTATAAAATATGATAAAGAGTATATTTATAAGTTTTAGCTAGTAAGGGGAAAATATTTCTTTGAATTTTAACAGGTAAAATATATCCTTATGTTAAAGCTATTTCATTTAAGTCTGAACATGGGTCTTAAAAATACCAAAAATACTGTCTATTAATTGAAGGGAGGGGTTATAATTCATTTTTAAGTGTATTGATAGACATTACATCGTATCATAAGATTTAAATATATATTTTTTGGCTTAAATGCTTGTGCTTATTAGATTGCTTTTGTCTAAAATGTTCTATCATTAATAGTTTTCGAAATAGTTTTTTGAAAATTACAAAAATATAAAACAATATTTTTAGACGTTATTTTAACAAAATTTATGAATTAAACTCAAATTGAATTTTGATTATGTATAAAAATTGACGAAAATAAAAAATTAAAAACTAAAACTTTTGAAAATCAGACTGTTTTGATCGATTAAAACCAAAAAACAAATGTATCTCAATAAGTATTTGTTATAGAGATTAATAATTATTCTATTCGATTCAGAATGCTTGATTTAGTGTGATCACAAACCTTATAAAAAAATTAAAACTTTGACGCCCTCTAGCGGGTGAACCTTATGAAATTTTCTAAATATTTCATATTTTTGAGTTCAGCTCTATGTCCTCTATCTATTGCAAAAGAAAAAATTCGGGGGCAAGCCTACACCAAAATTGCCATCCTTCTTTAGTGGTTATAGGTTTTGCCCTCAAAACTCGTATAAACTCAAAAATAGTTTTGCTCGAGCTTTATTTTGCTAAAAAACATTTTCAAGTATAATATTTGCGTTTCACTGAATTATCACTAGTAGATTAAATATAATTATAAGTAAATAATAATATTTAAGGAATTTGTTAAAAATGTTGTTTTAAATGTGTTTCATTGAAAATAATTTTTATATATATTAGGGGTTTTTAAAAAAGCGCAAACGGAGAATTTAAATTTCTACTCAATCGTTTCTCATTCTGTAAAAAAATTAAACTCCTCTTTAGATGTGATGAACTATTAAAATCTCATTTAAATTTCTAAACAATAAATATTTTATATCTGGACATATGCTAGGCACTATGTCTCAACTTAGATTAAAACAACTTGGGTGAATATTTTTATGAGTTTAGATAGAAGAATATTTATATTTTAATTTGCACCAAAATCAACGAAATCGGTTAAAATATAAAAATTATCAGTAATTTGAACCTAAAATATGGTCTTCAAAAGGTATTAAATTTAACAAATTTATTTTATTGTGATTCTACAAAATATTCTATGCCGTCTGGCGCCCATATTTTAGGTTCGACCAAAAATTGAAAAGCGACAAAGTTATTCAACTTAATGACTTAACTAAATATCCAAAAATTTTTTAAAATTTTAGGTGCCAAGTAGTCCAGGTTTCCATTGGGTCATTGTATGGGTCTTTCCATTCAAAACCTTGATTTTCAAATTACTGCCAAATTTTTGTTAACCGATTTTAGTGATCTTGGTGGAAAATTAAAAAATAACTATGAATTTTGCATGCTTATATTTTAAAAATAATTAAAAACTATATTTAAAGTTAAAAAATTATTTTTTTCTATAGCTATTAAAAGAGGTATTGGGTAAAAGTTTTCAACCCAAATTAATCCTTCGACTTTGTCTAGAATTGGCAGATAGTATATAATTTGCTATATAACTAGCTTACCTTCAATTTTTGAAATTTTATAACTGTCAATTTTGTTTTGATGAGTTTAAAAATAAATTCATTTTCACAACTATTTTCACAACTGATTTCACAACTAATTTCACAACTATTTATTTTCTTCTCAATTTGTTCTTTTTCTTCGCATATACTCCAATCAGAAAAAGAATTCAACAATTCTGAGCAACTAGGCCTTTGATTAGATAGTGTGCTCATCATCAATATTATTTCATTAATTAATTTACTCCAAATAACTTCTTCTATATTAATAAAAATGTTTTCGGTGCTGTAAATTAATCAAATATTTTTATATTAAAATTATTAAATGTACTAAATGGTGTAAATAAAAATATATGGGCACCAATAATATTTCAAATTTTAAAAAAATCTACTAAATTAACAAATAGAGTAAAATTTCTTTTAAAATATTTTTCCCATTGAAAAAATATTATAACCTGACATGGTTAATAGGAGGTTATTTCAAGATGATAACCCCTCTGAAATAAAAAATTTGCAAAATACCCTTACTGTGACGAAATCAAGGTGGCTCTATCGAAGAGAGAAGAAAATTCGAGGCAAAAATGGGAAAAATAATAAAAATTTAATGAAAAATAGAAAAGAATTCTTTGATATTAATAGGAAAAATAACCGAAAATATATCAAAAAAGAGTAAAAACGTAATCAAATTTAATCTTTTTAGTAACTTAAAGTTTTCAAAATGAAATATGAATTGTATGTATGTGTGGTGGATGTGTGAAAAACAAATACATATACTACATATTACTCCGTAAATGTAGTGAAAAAATTCTTACTTTGAAATATTTTTAATTTGAAATAAATCCATTGCAATAACTCCTAAACTGTAAATGTCAACCTTTAAATTATATTGCGATCCCTTTATTTCCGGTGCCATATAATGTGCTGTAGCCATATTGCCATTGTCACTTTGAAATTTTAAAGATAACCCAGAAAATTTAGCTAAACCAAAGTCACATAATTTCAAAAACCTCCCATTTTTTGAATTTTCTACAACCAAAATATTGCTGGGTTTGAGATCTCTGTGCATTATTGGGGGATTTGACTCGTGTAAATATTGTACACATTCTAACAATTCTTTAAATAATTCACACGAAATAAAATATTCGATGCAGTCCATTGATTCGTCAGATTTTCGTCCAAAATAAATTTGTTTCTGTTTAATAATATTCTGGAGATTATCAGAACACAGTTCCATTTGAATATAAAGATAACTGATTTCAATCCAATGATCGAAATATTGTACCACAAATTCTGGGCTACATTTTGATAATATATTAACTTCTCTTAATAATTCCTCTTCTGATAAAGGATTCCCTAAAAACACATAATTTTAAAATTTATTTAAAAGATTTTTAAAAAAATATAATTATATGAATTAAAATAATAATTAAAAATGAACTATATTTTTCTATTTAATTAAATAATTTTTAAAAAATTAAAAAAAAACTTGTTTATCTGAAAATACATTCGAAGATAAATAAATAAATTATTTTATTCTTATAATAAATATATTCATGATTTTATCGAGAAGGCTTTCTTCAATTATTTTAAAGTAATAAAGTTAAATATATTTTATTTTATAACACTATTATTTGAAAAAAGAAATATTCTGCTATAATTCAAAATTTCTATTTAGGTATAAAAATAATTTTATTTTAATCGAACAATATATTATTCTTACTTTGAATATCAATTCGTTTAATTGCAAAGTTATTATTGTAAATATCATTGACTTTAAATACTTTTCCAAAACCTCCAAAACCCAATTGATAATGAATTTTAAACAAATTTTTAAAATTATTATTTAATTCATTCAATTGATTATTTGGTATCCCATCTTGAAAATGGTTCTTAATTAAAGTGGATTTTAAACTTATAGTCTTATATGTTATTTCAAAATTAACGCGGTAAAAATTAAAAAATGTTTTTTCATTAGTTTCTTTAATAATATTTCCATATAATTCAAATATTGAATCTTCTGAGAAAACTGTAACAATACTAAAATTTTTTTCATTTAAACTTCTGTTGCAATAAGTTGAATGTATGGATGAAAATTTTCTTTCACTCTTTAATAGTTTAGGTATTTTTTGAAATAATTTTCTGTTATTCTCAACATATTCACCGCAAAAATAGATATTTCCATCTATCGTTAAGAAATATGTGTTAAAATTTGAAGAACAGATAGAAATGATATCAGATATTTCAATATGTTTTGGTTGAGGTATAACTCTATCTTCAACATCATGTCCTGATTCACAAAAATAATTTGAACCCCAACTATAAACTTGTCTTTCAGTCGTCAGCGCAAACGAAGAGTCAAAACAACAATAAATTGAGCGAATAGAATTTGGAGTGAAATTTATTTGTATTGGGCTTAAAATTAATCTTCTAAAAGAATCTAATCTTTGGTTTGATACTTGCTCACAACCAAGCTGACTATCCCAATTGTTACCACATCCAAAAATCTTTCCATCTGATGTTAGGACTAAAATATGTTCTGAGCCACAACTCACGTCAATAACTTCAAATTGCTATCAAAAATTTATTTTAATAATTTAAATTAAAAACATTTAAAATTGATTTTTAAAAAAATTAATAATTACCATATTACCTCATATACACCGAAATGATGATATAAAGAGGAAATTAATCGATTTTAGAATTTTATCTTTTAGCTTACTAGTTTATAACTAGTGCAGAAATGATAAAGTGATTTTTTAATAGTTTAAAGTTTTTAAAGTATAACACATGATTCTCTTTAAGGGATATATCAGGCATATATCCCTTAAAGAGAATCATGTGTTATACTCAATTATAATCAAATATAGGCATTTATCTTATATAATATAAGTTGTTTATAAGTTATATTAGATTATCATGTTATCTAGGTAAATTGCTAGTTTTTAATGAAATCTCAAATGTTTTATTATTATTAATATTTTAACTGTAATTTTAAATTAAATCATAAATGAGCAAATATATTTTGTATATAAACAATTTTTATTGATAAGAAATATCACAAAATCCTTTGTTATTTACGGTCAACACGGAAACATGGGAGAATAATTTTGGAAATGGAATTACAATTTTAGCTAGATTATAGTTGGAATTTTCAAACCAAATTTATATCACTTATTCATTAATTATTCTATTCTATAAATATATGAAATATTTAAAATTAACATGCTATTTTTTGAGATTTATTGATTTTTGTAAATTATGCCAAAATATGGAAAAAATAACCTTTCTCTCCTAAATTATTCAAGATATTTCGTTCAAGTCGTTTAAAATATATTTAAAAAGTAATTATTCCAAAACTTTTTGAATTTTAGTAATATTTCCTAGATTGTCATTTGTTTCAACAAGTATATTTTTCTAAATCCTGAAATTCATTTTTAACCATATATATCTAGTTTAATTTCCATTTAGCAGAATTAAATTATTTTGTTTGGTTTTTAGTTATTATTTTTGTAACAAATACAAATTTGAACATTTTGAATTATCATGCTAAAATTAGTAACCTAATTGCAAATCCCAGAGAATGCAATTTTCTATTTTGAATTTTACACAAAATACTTTTGGAATTTTTAAATACCTTGAATACTTTAGGAGAGAGAGGTTATTTTGTCCATATTTTGGCATACTTTATAAAAATCGATAAGTCTCAAAAATTAGCATAATGATTTTAAAAAATTTTATATATTTATAGAATAGAATAATAAATGAATAAGTGGTATAAATTTGGTTTGAAAACTCCAAATATAACCTAGCTAAATTTGTAAACCATTTCCAGAATTATTCCCCTATGTTTCCGTGTTGATCGTATATTTGAATATAGCATGGGCACTATTTATATCAGGCATTCTCAAAGAGTCAAAGTGGTATAAAAATACATAATTACAGTATGCTTGTAATTAGTGAATGCTCTGACCATGTACATGTATTGACGAATAACTATATTCATATTAACCAGTACACTTTTTTAACAAAAATTGAACCCTCTTTATTCATTCAAATAATATTGTATTAATATAATATATGATATACAGTATGAGTAATATATGAATAGTTTTATTGTGCTTGCTTATGCCTCATAGCATACGCACAAATTTGACTCAAAATTTGACTCTTTGAGAATGCCTGATTTAGATAATACCCCATGCTATATTCAAATCTACCTGAGTCAGAAACCAGTCAAATTGCTAATTTTTTAAATACGTTTGGTAAAATTCTGTTCTAATACAACTACCAAGCTAATTTTATTTATTTCAATAACTATTTTAATGTAATAAAACTCACATTTGGAACAATAATTATTTCTGGTGTTAAATATTCGTTCAAATCACTACAAAAGCCTCGACCCAATTGTCCATTATAATTGTGTCCCCATCCATACAACTCTCCACTATTACTTAAGGCTAATACAAATTTACTTCCAATAAAGAACTTTTGAATATTTTTCTGATTTAATTCTTGTATTTCTTGAGGTTCTTTGACTTCATTGTTGTGGCCGAAACCACACACACCAAAAGTATTAGAGCCGAAAGCAAAAACTTTATCAAAGTTTGTTACAAAAAATACGTTAAATCCTTTTGAATCATTAAAAACATGAAATAAATAAATTTCTTGTTTCAATTCATCACTGATTTTCTCACAAATTTTAAATCCTTTTAAAATATTTGTCATTTTTCTTTAATAACTTATTAATATAATTATTATTATACAAAAACTTTACTAAAAACAAATCATTATATTATATATATAACCCTTTAATGATTAGATTTATAAATAGAAAATGGACTCCAATAGAAAATAATTAGTTTAAAATTAAAAAAAAATTTGTAAACGTTTTAAAATATAAATCTTGAAATAGAATTTATTATTAAAATAAGAATTATATAATGAATAAAATTCTAATTCTTTAGAGTTAAAGAATCAATATTTAACTTAAATTGATTTATTTTTTTTTCTAAATTAACAAAACTTGTTAATAATTCAATTTGCTTTATATAAAATAAAGTATTGCAAGGGTAATTAATAAATCAAAAGAAATAAGACTAATCTTATCGTTCTTTTTTGATAAGATTGAATGTAAATGGCATTCAGTTAAATTATTTAAAAATTGATATTTTAATTAAATTTTACAAAAAAATAATTAGAACTATTATTAATAATGATTTTAAATTTTTATTAACAATATTTATATTGAGTTTGTTCAGTATTATTATTTTAATAAATCATTTTTTATTTATTTTATGGAAATTTTTTATATCAAATATTCGTTTGCGACCAAAACAGAGAAAGAGAATATAATATCTAATCATTTGAGAAAAATTAGACACAGCTTAAAGGATAATCAAGATATTGGGTAAAGTTCACTTCAACATAAAAGAAAACGGTTAAAATCAATTTATAAAAGAATATATAAATGAAAAAACTGTAAATAATGGAAAAACTAAAATAAAACATATTAAAAAGTGATGGCCATCAGGAGGGGGTATAGCCCTAATACCCCCTGTCATGGACGAAGTACCCCCCCCCCCCAGAGCATTGGCGAAAAAATAAAGAGA
>JAQIXI010001572.1:0-13117 GCA_034700165.1 Galumnidae sp. Gr-Ori-00277 | reverse complement strand
AATATTTCCTTAAATATCGATTGAATGTGAGATATGGTTATTATACTTAAAAATAATTTTAAAGTGATGTCAGTTTAATATCATTCGCCAAAACAAATAACTCGATTAGATGTCAAAAGATTAGAAAATTTAAGAAAAATAAAGCTGAGGGCTGTCATCATTTGATTTCAAAGGGATAACCAAGAACCAATCACTTTATTCTAAAAAGACTTAGAGAATCATAATTTTAAGTACTTAACAAGGACAGTTGCTATACTAATTTTTCTTATATTTACAGAATTTTGAATGAAGTTTTGATCAAAACATTTGAAAAGTTTTGGAGAGCACTTAAAAGTAATCCCATTTGAAAATATGTATTTGACTTAAATTATGTCTTCAATTTGAACGCATAATCTCGATATGAACTCAATTTCTTATTTTAGTTCATTTCTTTCGGAAATCATTTCTTTGACTGAAATAAATATTTTGAAATTCAAATCTCGAATTACAATCTACAAAATGACCATAACTACATGCTTTTCATTTGTGGAATTTTTCTTTTATAAATATAATATCTAGTTGATTTTTTGGAAAAAGTTTATTAATTAATTATATCTTTATATTCGACAAATTATTGTATAATTAAGTTATAACTTATAAGACTTATGAAACTCTGAATGGATTCTTAGTTTTGGACAAAAAATAAGATCAAATACTAAATCTTTATTTTTGAAGTCATCTCTGATTCGGTTCAAAATAAATGACTTTTTTCACAAAAAAATATTTCTATAATTCTGTTAATAAATTTAATTTATGTAAATTAGGATTACTTCTGATTTAACTCATTTTATTGTTTAGTGTACTATCGCTTTCATTTGTAGTTCAAAAAAATTGATATGGAGTGACCCTTTTCTCATTCTTTGTTTGTCATCTCTTATATTCTGAGTCAAGATTTCTATTCTTTGAAATGTTTGTTCGTTTGCTTTTGATTTGTGTTTTGGTGACCAAAAACTTCAGAACAAATAAAAAACATTTTTTATTTGACTCTCATTTTACTCAATACAATCGTATTATAGAATTTCAAACTTTTGCCCAAAAATATAAGTTTAATAAAATTACTCCAAAAAGTATTAAAACCAAATTTCTCTTAAGAAAAAAAAGAACTTTTAATGAAATTATTTTGTTTGTAATTTAATAAAAAATAATATCACAAAAATGTCATTTTTTATTATCTCATTAATATTTCATTTTTTTGTTGATATTTACTTAGAATTTCTTAAATTTGAATTTTGTTATAATTTTGAATTTCTTTTGACACTTCAATTCTTATAATTGATTTCTAAATATTAGGAAAATATTACTGAAAATATTGCTCTAAAATTATTCTAAATTTGAAATAAAAACTTTAAGAGAAATTCTTTTAAGGAAATGAAACTAAAATAAAGAGATTTTGTATTTTATTATTAATAAATTTAATTCTAATAAATATATTAATGTTTTTAATGAACTCATTTTATTTCATAAATTAAGAATAGATTCATATTTTATTTTCTAATTTATTTATTTATTTATTTCAATGTTAAGAGTATAGAATTGAAAGACTGATATTTTTAATGATATTTTAATATTCAATGCGATTATGGACTTTGACGTTATGATCGGTATATCAAAATTGTCCAAAAAAAAGATTATAATTGACAAAAATACATCTCTAAATTCTCCTTGGATAATCTGTTTTTTTATTGGTGAAAAATATCATTAAATGTATAAATAGAAAAATATGTTTCAATTTCAAAATTTAATTGATAACTTTTCTTTTTTGAATATAAAATATTATTATATCAGGAAGCATTAAATTTACTTTGGAATGAATTGATTTTAATTAATATAATGAATTATACATTAAAACAAAATAAACTAATCACTCATTATATCTTTTGCGTAATCTTGATTGACCCTGACACTTCAAGTCCATAATTGCGATCATTGTTTGTATTTAATCAAAATATTTGAATTCATTCATTACTTTATAAACAAATAATTTTAAAATTTTATTTCATTTGATTTTTTCAAACGAATATCAAAAGTGAGAAAACATTTTAAGCCAAAGAAATGAAAACTTACCGATAGTTGTGATTACAGTCACACTATAAAGTAGAGCCCCAGAAAAGGTCCACTGATCTGAAGTTCCGCCGTAGTTCTCCTCTCGAACTGCTTTTACGATTATGTCCTCAAAATGTTTGAGTCTTTCAATGGCTGTTTTGTTCCATTGGTCGGGATATAAGACATTTAATGTCAGCGTTTGGTTCCAGAGATCGTGTGCGCAATCAAGCCTTTCCTTATGGACGAGATATCGCTGTCGGGCCTCATGTTTGGACTCAAGAAATGTGAAAATGAATGCTCCCATACAGACATATGCGATAACCAGTAAACAGAGACCAGTGGTTGAAAACAAATGAGTCAAAAACACTTTCAAATAATATATACATCGATTTATTCTTCGCCTTCGATTGGCTTTTGCCTCATCTGAAGTAAACCACTGAGTCTTCCATCTTCTTATTCTATCCATTGGTTGTAATCGAAAAGTTTTCAAATCTTCATCTTTTGGAGGACCAGAAGAGGGTTTTAGAAGAGAACCACAACTTTTATCAGATTCTTTAGATGTCAAATCACTGGCATAACACTGTGTGGAACAGTCTTTTAGATTGCATTGATTTTTGTCCTCAAATATATGTAATTTATTGGAATCATTGGAGGACTGATTCACTCGAAAAGTGAAACCTTTATCTGATATATAAATGTCGGAATCAGTCGGTGACGAACTTTCAGGGATCGAATTTTGATCGCTTCCTATCAGTTGTTCGTCAGTGGTTTCAGTCTTGACTTGAGTCCTGCGCAATGATCCGGTTCTGTTCAACTTTCTTCGTGGAGGCGCCGGTATTTCCAGTAATGAATTGGATTCACATTTGTTTTCATTAATTTCATCCGAATAGTTCTTTGAATTTTGGCTCTCATTTACATCATTTTTATTATTTTCTTCATTTGTCTCACATTTCGGTTCATTAACTATGGGTACAATTAAGTCATGTTTGACACACTTTTTCTCATTTGAAGACATTTAAATCAATTTTATGAACAAAAGATTATTAGAAAAACTAAATGAATCACAACATTATTAATAGAAAAGTTAGAAAAAAATACAAATCATTAAATTTGTTAGATATCTATTAGTGGTAATCACTTAAACTGCAAGAATTGTCGATAAAAAATTTAAATAAACAAACAATTGTGTTAAGAATTACACAAAGATTGCACAGAATTTAGGGGACAGAATAGATGTGCAAAAGAAAATATAAATGAAAAGCTAATTGTGATACAAATTCTGATAATATTAGTAACATTTCTGCGCATATTTTACTCGTATAATGACTTTAACTAAAATCCATTTAAAAACTAATTCTTTACAATAGAAGCGAAGATTATTATATTTTTAAAATAGAAGAGCAAAGAGTAGCGCAGCTTAGCTTAGCTAACCATTGAACACTTTAACTTGATCATTTTCACTTATATACAGAAAAATGCGATTCTATTTCAATAATAATTCATTTTTTCGCCTATGATTTCAAATTCTGTATTTCATTCAAAATAAATATATTTTAGATTTTTTTTTGTCGTTTTGAACAACAGAGTGAAGACTGAACTAAATAAGAGTTTATTTATAACTCAACACTTTTTCGTTTTAATGCCTATTAATCCATTAAAATATATTGAATTCTAAGACTTCTCTCAAGACTTCATACAATAATATATTTAACTCATTTTCTCCCAATTTTTTCGGTCTTTCATTCCGTTTAAATGATAACTATTTGTTTGAAAAATTACTTTTTTATTATTAATGGCTATTCGTTTGATAAGTACTCGAGATTTATACGATTCACAGAATATAATTAATATGAGAATATCAAGAAAATTGTCCCCTTGAAACGTTTCAAAATGATCATGCTTATGATTAATCTCTTTTGTCTAACTTAAAAAGCTCTATTTGATGAGCAAGCTTAAATAAATTATTTAAGTAAACTTATTACGAGTTATTTCAAATAATTTAAATATATTATCTTGGATTTGAAGTTTTCTAAATTGAGCAAGTCACAATATCACAATATGTTATCATTGTTGTCTTCTTAGTGAAAATGAAATTAATTTAATGAGAAATAATCTCTATTTTAAGACAACAATAATGAGCTCTCATTTTATTAATCGAAATAAGTTGTCGTCAAAACATTTGACGGTTTTGTTATGACTTTAGTCTCATTTTTGGTATAAATTATCCAAAATTTAGAAAAAACAGAATTAAAGCAAATGATGGCATTGAAAGCATTGGAATGAATGGAAATGTATCGACATTTAGTCAAAATTGTGCCCAAAATAGCATTTTTATCGTTTCAAATGGTCGAAGGAAATACTGACTCAATTGAAAGATGGAATTCTGTCGTATTTTACTAAAGATAATGAAAATATTAGTCGAGTCATCATTTCTTCTCTTTATTTATAATATAAATCTTTGGTTTTGTACCGAATTCTTCACTCAAAACAGATATTAGTTATACTTTGGA
This sequence comes from Galumnidae sp. Gr-Ori-00277, assembly GCA_034700165.1. Taxonomy (NCBI): domain Eukaryota; kingdom Metazoa; phylum Arthropoda; class Arachnida; order Sarcoptiformes; family Galumnidae; species Galumnidae sp. Gr-Ori-00277. Next base: position 8,525 of record JAQIXI010001572.1, on the reverse strand, counting down.
ACTCTTTTTCTTTATATTATTATAATTGGAATTAATCCAAATATCGCTCACTTTTTTGGATATTTATTTAAATTTTTGATGAAATCAAATAAAATATTCATTATTTTGAATATTCGATATAAAACTAAAATATTAATGAATGAAAAAAAATTAAATGAAATTCTAATTTAAAGCAAAAATTATTTCCAAAAATTGTTTATAACTTAAAGATTAAACAAACATTTGTTTTAAAAACTGAGATTTTATCTAAAATTGTTTAGAGTTGAGTGCATTCAATCAATTGAAGAAAAGTTGTCAGAGATTTTGATTACGAGAAGAATAATAGTAATGATATGCGACCCAAACAGCGCCGACATCTGCATCATTACATTCAATATAAGAGACGGTAATGTCTGACTTCTTTTCCAATGCTTTTCTAAGAATAGGATTTCTTAAGAGCGCACTTCCCGTACCGATGATTCTTTGAACACCAATTGATTTCAAGTAATGGATTTCCATCATTTCGAAGATGTTATCAATGAGTCCCTTACAGAAGGCTTCCATCAATTCTATCGCTTCAATTGAGTGACTTATGTTAGAAATTGAAGCCTTAAGACAAGTGTTATGCCGTTCACCAAAAAGTGTTGGCTTTACTTTGATTTCTTCACTTGAGTTCGGGTTTTGCCAAACTTCATAAGATTTGATAATTTTGTCCCAAATGTGGTCATCACTCACTTCAATGTCTGTCAATGTTTTTATTGTATTTTTAAAGGATGTAATCACTGTTTGTAAGACATTTCCTCCGTTAAGACTTGCGGCAACCGATAGGAATGTGTCGTTAAAATATGGAAAGTAATCAATTGATTTTGATTTAGTTGAGCTCTTCTTCATTGGAGTAAAGGATTTGTTCATTAAAACACTTAAAATCATTGAAGTGCTGACACTTAAAACTGTTTTTAATGATTAGTTTGAGAATAAAAATAAATGAATGAATTAAAATAAAAATAAATATTAATTATTTGTTGACTAAGACTTCAATTTTCTTATAATTTTATTGTATGACGAATGAATCAAATAAATTATAAAATCTATTAATAGTTTATTTGATTCGTTAAAAATTGTGATAAACTTATTTTCTGTCCTAACATTTATCAAAAGTATAGAAAACAGGCAAACAAAGAAACAAACCAGCACAATTTGGATTATCCTTAAGACAGGCATAATTAGCGCATTGCATATCACCGGAGGCCACAATGACGGGAGTATTTGTCGGTATTCCCATCCAATCAAAGTTTGTGTGACCGGCAATAGATCCGGGTTTTAGTACATTCGGTAATAAATATGTGGGAAAACCACTCGATTCGAGACTATAGAAGAAAATGAAATAATTATTTGTTGGAAAATTATTGCCTAAAAGTTAGTGCAAACATATTCATATTCCATGAGTGACCAATTGGGTCAAAATATCCCCAACTCGCGGCGTTTTGAGTACTCATTACAGGCTTATGGAGAGCACATAGAATGGCAATAATCAGATCCATTACAGTTCCGCTACAATTGTATTGTTTTAATAAATCACTGGAATTGTTTTGGAGCCAAAACATTGTGGCACAACCGAAACCACTGCTTATGTGATCGACATAAGAATCAGGTCGTGGAAGACTTGCCAAAAATGTGTCAGAGCATCGGTTGTCCATCCAATTGTATAAATCACTTACAGTTGAGTCAACTTTGAATTCCTTAGTTTTGATATCGAATTCATAAAAAGACTTATTATTCCAAAGAACGCATCCATGCATTTGACCACAAATTGAAATCATTTTTATGTTTTCTCGAAGTTTTACATCGAATTTAGAGAAACACTTCTGAAGGCTTTGAATAATTGTTCCGACATTTTGTTGACAATAATTAGGATAACTCTTCAGCTCTTCATTTGTTTCGAATTCATATTTGATTTGATTATTTCCTATGATTTGCTTGGAATCAATATTCAATAAACTGACCTTAACACTAGTGCTCCCGATGTCCACTCCAGCGATTGACGACATTTTAAGTTTAATTCAATTTATTTTATGACAAATTTAAAGTTTAATTCAATTTTACAGTTCTTTAGATTTTATAAATTACTTTCTTTTAGAGAAATGAGCAAGACAATTTATTTATTAAGAATATTAAAACTTTTAATAAACTTTTGTTCTTAAGAGCAAACTTTTAATTTGAAATTTGTTCGCATATTTTTTGCACATTTTTTCCACTTTTCCATTGAGTTTATTGATTAAACTCAAGGCTAGAACTAAATACTAGTTATCACTTCAATTGAATTCTAATGCAATAATCTATGAAATAACGACTCATTTATTATCAGAGAATTTTAATTTCTATATTTTGAGCCCTTTATAGTGCAGTGATTTTGTAGACAATTTTTAATTAAAACTTAACTAGTTATTAATAACTAGTTAACTGAAGCGCAGAGAACTTTTTAATGCATATAAACATTACGTAAAACCATTATATTATTTCAATTATGTTTTCGATATATTTTATAGAAAAAAGGTTTTATTCTTTTGAAAACAATTTTTCAAAAATTCAGTCCATATGTCGTATGAAATGACACAAATAAAAATAGAATTCGAAATAATCGGGTTATTGTTTCATAACTTTTCATAACTTTATGAGTTAGCAAAAGTCAGTTGCTATGGGGGGCCATATATCCGGTTATACTCTTTATTACATCTTTTGATTAGAAATGTCTCTTAAGTCTAATGAATACTTACAAACTCTGTATGGAAATTGTCTGTCAATTCATGAGTTTAGAACAGTTGAGGTTAATATACTTATATTTAAATATTATGTCATATGTGACCTCACCTTCAGATTTAGAGTTCTCTACATAGGACCCGGGTATCTGACCTGAACCCTCAGTTTGAATAAAATGAAATAATTTCTATTACTATTAATAATGGGATCCGAAATGAATTACTTTATAAAACATTTATAGTTTTTCTAATTTTTATGAATAAATGATTTATAAATTTTATATTAAAAATCTAAATAACAATAAAGTTTTTAATATTTGACTTTATTTTAATGTAAATTTATTATTAAACTCATGTCTGTATTATCCAGATTTGGGTTACCAAGATAAAATCCAAGAATTAAAAGTTGTGGTCAGAACTGATTCTATCAGATATTTAAGTGACCAAAAGGATTAGGGGTACAGAAACTGAAAATAAGTTGTCTATAAAGCGTCAAACTTTGCAATTATTATAACAAAACGATTGTTTGACAACAAATTATGAAATTGAAATGACCTTCGATTGAGACAAAACTTTTAAAATCGATTATATTTTCGGAGAAAATTTCATTTCATTCATCAAAAGTTATAGAATTTATTAAAACATTTATTCATTATATAAATGCTTAACACTTGTTATGACTGAAAGGATGTTTTGTTTGAAAAATACTTATTTAGTATTGACTCCTATTATAGTCGCTATAAAACCAAAAGTATATCTAAAGTGAAATAAAAGTGAATTTCAATTCTTTGGAAGTTTTGAATCAAAAATTAAAAAACAAATGAAAGGCAATAAAATTAAAGTTTTTTTAATATTAAAATATTCACAAAATTATTGATTGATTGCCATTTTTTGGAGGAAATCCAATCAATGGGTTGCTATCAGTTGTGGTGAGCCTTGTCTTCACTTTAATGCTTCCATAATATCGATTAATCGGTTATTAATTAGAATTTCGAAAACGTTTTCAAATTTATTTCAATAAACAAATGAAATCGATTTATAAATATATGGTTAGTGTCGAGGGTTAGTCCGTCGGCCGCTTCTCTGAAAACTTTTTAGTGAAGTCTTCGGCATTTTTTAAGAACTTTTTTCTATCTTTAGTATACTCTTCGGCCAAATCTGTTCTCAGGGGGTGTTCCGGTTCCGGATCATTGACTAGTGCTACCAATGCCTGAATCACTACAATTAACACTCAATTAGCAAATGATGACAACACTATAACAATTACCCTGGTCTGTCTTTGTTGCCGGCTTCCAGTTCTCGGCCTGAATGATGGGAAGGCATACCTGACCCTTTTCGTCAATATTCGGGTGATATATCTTCGTTCGAAACGTGATTTTCGGGGGTTTAAAGGGATATTCGGCCGGAAAGTTGATCTCAATTCTAAAGGCGCCCCTATTGTAGGGAATACTTTCCTTTGGATACAAAACAGGACACAATTCAATCAAATGTCGACAAACATTGGATCAAAACAAAAGATAAAGAATTCATTTAATACGAAAGTAAAGAGAAAAGAGTCAGTTCTTACGGGAACAATGAGTCCGACCCACGTCAACATATTCTGTTCGTCCACTTGAATGTCACGGAATGATCGCAAACCGGCTTTTCTGATGTCTTGTAATTCCTTCTGAAGTCTTCGAGTGGCGGCCATTATTGAGCTGTCAGTCAATGATTTGATGTTTTTCTCACTTTTTTATTATAATATTACAAAACTTAGACTCAAATCAACAATAATTTCGTCAAACAATAGAAAACACTGAAAATAATGCGATATTTTTACCCAATTTTTGATTAAAAAACAAAATCTAAACAAATATTTAAATAATTATTTCAATGAAATCAATTGAAAGGAAATATTGTTTCCGAACCGAAGACTACGACTAATAAGAAGTGAATCATTGACTCAAAGTTCGTCATTAGATCTCATTAAAAATGTCGTAATTTTCGTTGATTTTCATTAATTGACGAAATTTGTTGAACTCAAGGCTTTCCCCCAATCAGTGAATTGTGAGTCCTGTGAGTCACGACCTGACGCTCAACAAAACATTAAACTCTCATTGGCTTAAACTCTAACCAATAAAACGCTAAACAAATCATTTAAATGAACTGAAAATCATATGAACTGACGTTTTCTTTAGTTTTAATTCCATTTTTATTTTGTTTTAGTCATCGAATACTAATTGAGTACTAATTAATCACAAAATCATCAAAACTTTCAATTCTTTCAATTCTCAAGATTTGAGTTTTTGGTCTTTCATTAAATTTTTCATTTAAACAAAATGTATGCAAAACTTATAATTAATTTATTTAAAAATGAATGCATTACTTATAGAGAAAATATGACTGAAATGGTGGGCCCACAAAGACATCAGCCATTCCTCGGGAATGCAAATGGTCTGATGTCTTATGTCGTAACAAACGAACCAAAAGAACTGTTAAATGAAGACAATAACATCGATTCCGGATATTATTTCCATAAGAAGAAATTGGGAGAGGGTTTGCGTTTTACCACTTATTCTTCTGATTCTAATGTTTAATCTCTTTTGAAGGCGGTTTCGGTAAAGTTCTTTTAGCCACTCATCTCAGAACTGGACATAAAGTTGCCGTCAAAGTGATGGACAAAAATAAATTGGGGGTAAGTTTTGGCATAAGTTATGACTTGAAGTAAAGTTTAATTATTTTAACAACTTTTTAGAGCGATTTATGTCGGGTTAGAGATGAGATCAAATCATTAAAAGTCTTACGACACGAAAATATCGCACAATTGCTTCAAGTGATCGAAACAAAAGATACAATTTTTCTCATTTTAGAGGTATTTCTGTCGCACTCTTTAAGTGGTATTTAACCAAAAGTTGTATTTAAGTACTGCAGTGGAGGCGAACTCTTCGATTATTTGGTCTCAAAGTCGAAACTTTCAGAGGACGAATCCAAAGTTATTATGAAAGACTTGGTAACTGTTCTGTCATTCATCCATAAAAATGGTTTCGCTCACAGAGATCTAAAACCAGAGAATATTCTTTTCGATTCAAAACACAGAATAAAATTAATAGACTTCGGACTGGCGGCCAATTGTCGGGTAATTTCTCCAGATTTTACCCTAAATTTATTATTAATTTTGTTTTATTTTAGGAAAACTACACTTCGTTGAACTTTTTGAAGACCTGTTGCGGAAGTCCTGCTTATGCAGCGCCTGAACTCCTTGAGGGCCCCAAATATTCGGGACCCAAAGTTGATATTTGGAGCGCCGGAGTACTACTCTATGCCCTTTTGGTCGGAAAACTTCCTTTCGATGAAGAAAATATTAGCGCCCTTTACCGCAAAATACAGGTTTTCTTCACTTTTCTCTTGAATTCAAATAACTTTTAATCCATTTGTAGTCTGGAGTCTATCGAATGCCAGAATTCATATCACTTGAAGCCAAAGACTTGATTTGTCGAATGCTTAAGAAGAATCCCGAAGAACGGATTACTGTCGACCAAATTCTTTCTCATCCCTGGCTTTCAAATACAAAAGAAAGTGTGAATACATTTGTTCCGATTATAAAAGAAAATTTAGATGAAAGCGTATTATTCGAATGTCTGCGACTCTTTCCTTCGATGAAAATACGAGACATCCGCCAGAATATCATAAACGGGTCCGGCTATCAGTGCGCTACTTATTGGCTCATTAAAATGAATGGTTCACCTGTTCAGGTGCTACTACTTTACTCTAAATGAGATTTTCATTAAATCAATTGTCTTTTAGAGATTAACTGTCATAAACTCACCGCTACTTAAGATACAATTCAAGACTCCCAGAAGAAGGAGTAGAAGTGTCGGCAAATTCGAAGATCACGAAAATGGTATTAAATTGTCTTTAATAAAATTAAACGATAATTGTTTTAATTCTCTTTAATCAGAGAACTGTAAGGAATTAGAGAAAATTGGACCAAGATGCGCTCGAAATATGGGTTTGTGGCCAGAACAAAAGACTCCAAACTCATTGAACTCTAAAATTCCGGTCTCTTTATTATCACCGAAACCACTAAAACTTAAAGAAATAGTTTCGCCCAACAATTCTCCAATAATTCCCTCAAAAAAGGCGCGATTTATTGACGACCACTTTGTCTTAAGTCCGTTAAAAACAAAGACTCCGATGAATACAAAGATTGAGTCCACTCCTAAAAAGTCATTATTCAAGCGATTCCTGGAAACGGCGACGCCTGCAAAGAGTCAAAAGCCGCGACCGATAACAACATCGACGACTACTAAAAACATAACTCTTACCAAATATACTGAACCGCAAAAACTTATTGAAAAATTAGACCAAAGACTTACTGCAAAAGGAATTCTATGCAAACAAAAAGAGTCAGTCATACCATATATTAATAGAATACTAATTTTTATTTTCTACAGTTTTTCGTTGCGATGCAATAAAATCGATAAAATGGATAAAATTGTTCTTTCGTTTAGTCTCGAAATCTGTAAATTCGACGACAAATGTGTAATTCAAAGGAAACGTCTTAAGGGCGACGCCTGGAATTATAAGAAAGTCTGTGAAGAAATCCTTCGAATCAGTAATGAATAATTGAATCTCTATTTAATCCAATTTTTATAAATCTTTTATTGATTTTATATTTAATCGTAATATCATATCATTTAAGAAACGTATTTATTCTCTATAATTGAAAATTTTAATGGAATTTAAACCAAATATTGTATTAATAATCGATTTTTATTTCAATTAAATCGAAAAATGATTTTAAAATACGAGTAAATGATTAGTGAATATTCCAAACCTCTTCGAAAGCGGAACAAATTTTAGTGGACGCGAGCGCTGCCGATAACGGGTACTGACTTACAGACACTATTTCTTCAGTATAATCGCATTCCACCTAAAATTCAATGAGTAAATGTATGTCTATGTGTGTCTATATGACAAACCTGTCCATGGGCCATTGCTCCAATCACTATAGCAATAGGAGAATCGTCTGTAGGCACCAGTTCTCTGGGATGTACTAATTTCTCGGCCTTAAAACTGGTGCCAATCTTTTTACAGCCGACCGGAAGGTGTGATGAAATCGGATTTTTAATAACCTTTTTTTAAAACAAATATTAGATAAAAACAAAAGTTATGTTTAATTACTTTCAGCAGTTTTTGGGGTCCATTCGACGAACGAATACTTAATTTATGTAATAATTGAACTGAAAATACAAAAAAATCATTAAATATATTTAAGGCTCAAAAATAATAACCCATTAAATTAGCGAAACGTTTAAAAGTTCGGGGAAATCGAGTTTGAGGGTTGATCTCTATTAAGACATTACGATCCGTATGGAGATAGACCTGGAGTAGTCCCGCTCTGTTTAGTGGACTATCGAATAACATTAATAAACACTAAAACAAATTAAACATAAGTTAATAGATTTGATCCAAAAATTCAATGTAAGACCTGATGAGTGATGTCTGGACGACAAAATGCCGGATCCTTTTTATATTTACGAATTTGTGAGATGTGTTCGTCACAATTCAAGAGCTCAAAGTCTTTGTGTGTTTTGACGATTTCGAGGTTACATTTCTCTAAGATTACAATAAGTCGTTTGGAATCATTTCGGGAACTTTTAAACATTTTTGGTCTCAAAAGTTTGTCTTTTGATGAATTGACTCCAACTAAAGAGTCGGGAATGTCGTGATCTTCGCCCCCATTGTTATCGATATCGTCGTCATCTAAATGTCTTTTACTACTCATTATTGAAAAATTAATTTATTTTA